>BMAV01004045.1:59900-91785 GCA_019973955.1 Trichonephila inaurata madagascariensis
AATTAGTTTCTTGTCCCATAATAAATTTTTTCACTAACTTAAGATAAATAAATCCTGAGAAGTAATACAAGTATGAAGTTCCTTTATGCCAAGATATAAAGATAATTGAACATACAGTACAATGCGAAATGTAGGGAATGTTGAAAATTGAAATTTATTACTTACATCCTTTCTTTCAAGAAATGAAAACCTAAGAGAAAAGCTTGAATTTACAAAAGTATATAATTTTAAGAATTGAAATTATAACAAAGGAGGGGGGGGGAAGAGATCGACGTTTGAAGGGATAAGCAAATGGATGGCGCCTTTCTTTGTGTTGCCAGCCGCAAGGAATAAATTTGCCAAAATAGATATCGTAACCGTTAGTCTCCTATCTTTCCAAATATAGACATTTAGGCCTGGTTAAAAGAAGTCATGTTATGACTTCAACCATTAACTAACAAATTCAAACTTTTAAATAGGATCGTAAATACTAAACTTTTTTAAAAGTAATTAACGATCCCTTCCATTTGAGAACTGTTCAATGTTAAAAAATTAAGGAGTACTTTCTACTGTGGAAAAATAATTTTATCTCAAATATTGCTTATTTTAATACATTTCTTAGGAGAAGCATATATGAGATATTATTCTAAATGAAAAGTAAGGTAATAAAGATCGTTTCAAGCTCTGAAACAAACTAGTTTAGTTAGATACGAGGGTAAGGTGAAAAGTTCTCATACTGATAATGAAAGACTGATTTTTAGATAAAATAAGATTTTATTTTCCCACATTACCTTCTTTGACATAACACACTTGGTTCAGCGTTTCTCCAACATCAGTATTTCTTCCTGGAAGTACTTGGCCCAGCGTTTCTTCAACGTCAGTATTTCTTCCTGGAAGTGAGAATCTGGAAGGCTGTGAAAATATTCATCTAGGGCCCTCTCAACTTTTTTACTGGACGCGAAATGTGCTACCCAGAAACAAATTTGTTCAAGCTTGGGAACAGATGGATGCCAAATCAGGGGAATAGCGGAGGGATGGGGGGCGAGCAAATCGTACCATATATCCCGCAATTTTCCCTCGCCTACGCAATCCTTGTGTACTAGCGCGTTGTCCTCGTGAAAGATGATTTTTTTCCCCTTCTTCAAGCCAGGCATCTTCTCGCGAACTTTGGCATCCAGCCGATCAAAAAGGTTGGAGTATTATAATTCGCCTATAATTGTTCTGCCCGTTTCAAGGTAATCAGGATCCTTTTCGCATCCCAAAGAACGCTGGCCATAATCTTTCCGGCAGAAACGATCGCCTTTTGCGATGAACTACCGGCTTCCACACACTGGTGTGTGGTGGTGGATCCATGTCTCATCCACGGTGACAAATTGCTGTAAAAAATCGGTCGTATATCCCAATTGAATAGGTCCAAACATCACTACGAAAATCGTTTGCGCATTTGCTTCTGATCGGCATTCAGCAAATGCGGCACCCATCTTGAGCATCCCTAATTCTTTACGCAAGAAAGTTTCGCACTCTTCCTATAGGCATCCCCACTCACCTATCGTCCAACACGATATCATGCACTTTTTCGATGGTCTCCGGTATGGGGTGACGTTTTTGGCCGTCCTTCTAGCGAATCATCTTCGAGGGACGTGTGCGACCACGTTTAAATTCAGCTGCTGACTTTTTAATGGTTGACATGGAAGGAGCAGAATCCAAGTAAACCCTTGTCAACTTCGGATGAATTCCCTTAGGGGTCAATCCATTCAAAACGAAGAATTTTATGACAGCACTGTATTAAGTTTATCCATTTTAACAAAAAACAAGCAAGACGTCTACTGCAAAAATTCATAAAACAAACTACTCTTAACAAGTTAAAATTTACATAAGAACTAATGACACGTGCACCCAGCCAGGAAACAAATTTTTTACTGATTGAAAAGCCAACTCTGTGTAGGCCGAGAACTTTTCAACTTACCCTCCCGTAAAGAATCTCTTAAATAATTATAGCTATAATTAAGTAGAAATAAATGAAAAAGTGCCAACATATTTTTAAAAAACATAAAAATTAAATTATTCACATTTTATGCAAAAATATATTAATTCAAAACGGAATGTTGAAAACTATTTACATTTTCGTACCAAAGTCTACAAACTAAAAAGTAAATCACAAGATTCTCAGTTAATTTTTCATTTAATATTATTTCTCAATAGACACTAGCATCTAGGGATTGCAATATCGGACTAAAATTCACAATACCGGTATTCGGTATTTTTTAGATCTTAATACCGGGATACCGGTTTTAATACCGATGGTAGAAATTTTACAAAAAGAAAGAAAACACAAGTGCTTCTTTGTTTCATTTGCCAGTTTTATATTAGAGAGTGTAAATATCACAAAAATGTGTAACTTATAACAGTTATACAGAATCACAAATTAGTAAAGGAACATTTTGTTTGTTTAAATCAAAAAATTCAAAATAGTTTCATTTAATGTGATTTTTGGCATTGGATATTAGGTCAGGCGCATGATATTCCCAATCTTATAGTATCTTTATGAGATTGCTATCGTTAAGTCGATATGTGATCGTTGATTTAATTGTCTTCATATTTATATTTTGCATTATACCATATTTCTCAAAGTATGATGAATCTCGCGGCCACACAAAAAATCGTGGCGGGCCACAGGTTGATATTAATATAGCGGGCAGTCGCAGACGCACAAAAATAGCTTCGCGAGTAGCATTGGCACCTGCAGGCACGGGGTTAAGAATCCCTACAAAAAGGTTTGCTTTGTCTAAATTTTTTGATAGCACATTGATATATATTTGTGCTTCAGAGACATGGATCTTGACAAAGAAAAGCAAAGATCTTAGCGACTTTTGAAAGGAAGGTCCTGTGAACCATATTTGGTGTTGTTCTCGATAATAACAGTCGGAGAAAAAGATGATTTTGAAATATATAAGATTTTTAATAGTGATGATATTATTAAGTCCATAAAACTAAGTAGAATGAGATAGGCAGGGCATAAAGTAAGAATGAGCCCAGAACGAACAGCATTGAAATTTTTAATGCAATTCCCTCTAAGACCAAAGAGATGGAAAGACTGTGTAGATGAGGACTTTGCCATTCTAAAAGTGAAGAACTGAAGATCAATTGCTGGGAGAAGGGCAGAATGGGAAAATTTCTGAGGAAGACTCAGGCCCACAAAGGGCTGTCATGCCAGTGCTGCTGATGATGATGACGTTGATATATATGCTTCTAAATGGACGCATTGAGAATAAAAAGCAATTCAAATTTGTTTTTAAAATGTTTCAATATATATATATAAATTCCTATTACTTACATAAATTTTAACACACATACATATACATTGTTTCTTTTAAATTAAACTGCTGTTTGTAAAAAATGCAATACCATGAAAGAATCATCAGAATTAAATGAAATTTAATGCACAAGCGACTTGTATTAGTACAAATAAAGGGCGAAATTTTCAAAGCAAAAAAACAATATTAAGTGTCCGTAATCAGTATTTGGTGTAGTCACCACGCGCTGCAATAACTGCTGCTATACTGCTATACTACGTAGCATGGAGTCAAACAGATTTTGAATGTCTGCTTGTGGAAGAATTCCATATTGCTTGTATGCGCAGCAAAAGTTCGTCTTTTGAAGCTGCAGGACTCGGATCACGACCAACGAAATCCCAAACGTGCTCAATAGGCGACATATCCTACGAATAAGCAGGCCAAAGAAGAAGTTGCATGTGTTGGGCTGAACACAAGTTTCGAACAGTCTTTGCAACATGTGAGCGAGCATTATCCTGCTGAAAGATAGCCCCAGGGATGCTTTGAAGGAAGGGAACGATTTCGGGCTGTAGCACTTCACGGACGTACCTGCTGCTATTGAGATTACCTTCAATTCGTAGCAAATTGGATCGTCCATGATACGAAATCGCACCTCAAACCATAACTCCGGGTGTTAGGCCACTATGTCGTTCGATAACGCACTCTGAAAGGCAGCGTTCACTGGCATAGCGTCTAACATGAATGCGGCCATCATGGTGCCACAAATTGAAGCGTGATTCATCTGAAAAGACAACTTGGTGCCAATCAGCTTGCCAGGCTCTGTGCTCATGAGCCCATTGCAGACGCAGCCATCGATGGTTTGCCGAGAGGGCGATCCTGTATAAAGGCACCCTTGCACGCAATCCACGGTGCAGCAGACGTCGACGAATTGACGAAGCCGACATTAGTACACCTGTAGCAGTAGACCAACGTGCTGCCAACTGCCCGGAGGAAGCTGTACAGTTATTCATCACCATGCGGAACAGGTGTCGATCGTCGCGCGTTGACGTCACCTTCCGTCGTCCACTGCCAGTTTTTCGAGTTGTTCGTCGGTCCACTGCTTCTAAACTCGCATCACTGTGGAACTGTTCCGCTGCACACGAGCTCCTACAGCGCAATAGGAAAATCCTCCTTCTCGAAGGCCGATAACCCTCATCCGTTCAAACTCCGTAAGTTGTTGTAATTTCTCCTTATTTCGTCGTGGAGGCATACTTAGGTCTCACTAAACGTTCGCCACTAACAAATAATCATTAACTATTTTCAACGTCCCACTACAGCCGTCTATTTATACGCTTTCAGCATCAGTTCAGAGGGCGCTGCGCACGCCACGCATGCGTGGTGGCTCTGAAACTTTACTATTTTACGTAACATCCTATAATTGATATTTGCTGCAAAGTTCATTTAATTTTAATGATTCCTTTATGGTGTTGCATTTTTTACCAACAGCAGTGTAAAAAAGAAAATTGATAATTTTACCTCAGCCCACTGACGGAGGGGGTACATTTATTGTTAATATTTTAGATTGTTTCGATTTAATAGTTTTAATTTAATTGTAGTTAAACATGCCTTCAGAACAAAATATATTAACACCAAAATATGAATATAAAGTAATTTAACATGGAATATAAAGTGATTTCCATAAAAAGTCGCACAAACCCGAGAGAAATACACCACAGTAAATACAATTGAAATAATTTAATGTTCCTTGGGCGGCTCGGTAATATTTGATCTACGGACCCACTAATGTAGAGCAAGGTTTCCCAAAGTGTGGTACGAGAAGAGTTTGGTGGGGGGTACGCGTTGAACTGGAGTGAGGTATGCACTGCACCGTGCTTATCTGTGCCTAATTCTACGTTCTCATGAGTCAAGTCAAAACAATTTCATTTTTCCCCTTGATCCAAATAAATGTTATTTATAATATAACTATTATTCATATTTTATTATGAATAATTTTATTTCTCTTTTTTTTATTATTCTGAGTATGTCACAAAAAAAAATTATTTTGATGGTTATAAAATACATCCATTTTTGTTGACGAGGGGTATTCAGCGTTACAAAAATTATGGAAGGGGTACGCATATGTCAAAAGTTTGGGAAACATTGTTGTAGAGTATCAACAAAAATATTTGACTAATTTAGTGGAATCCAGTTTATCGCCCAGAAGTGAGAATGCTTGTTTTTCTTGTATTGGTGGATAACTTGGAGGAAAAGAGTTGTCAAACACCGTAGCGCCTCTAAATGACTGAATCCGAAAATGGATTTACTTCACCCAGCTGAAGTAACAATATAATTCGACAAATCTAATATTTCACTGCATTGCTCACCATGAAAACTAAAATTTAAGTCTTTTGGAGAAAGCGGGGAGTCAATATAGTGACGTTCTTTTTGATACGTCACTGCATTGACTTAAGCAGAGAAAGAGTTTTGGAAATATTTTTTCTTTACGAAATTTTATTTTATGTTTTTTATTAATGCCGTATTCTAAGTCAATGACAGGGCTATTGGTGAAGGAACACGTAATTTTGAACCTCGGTCCCGTGAGGAGGACGGCAGGTGAGTTGGTCTATATTCCAAACTTCCAACACCATGGAAACATGAGAATTTTGAGCAACGACCGATTTAGCACGGCGAATCTTCAGAAGCACCAAGACTCGGAACTCACGACTCGCTAGCCCCGAGTTTGACCATGACAACTCACCTACTTTTTTTCGAAAGGAATAATGTTTTTCAGAACAAAACAATAAAATACAGCGTATTAGAAAATTATGGATGGTGAAATGTTTTAGCATACGTCAGCAAAATTACCGAGAAACTTAACAGTGGTTTACAGGAAGGAGTTAAAACAATTTTACTAATGGCGAATGAATCATTTGCTTTATATTTAATGGCACACACGAACATTTACCAAGTCCTTTTTCTTTCTTTCTTTCTTTTTTTTTTTGTCTATAACTTAAGTTACAGAATTTGAATCAGGGAGCGAGAGAGAGTGCAAAGTATTCATTTACTTTTTCTAGAATTTATTCTAGTCATTCATTTTATTGGGTGTGACACACACACACAAAACGAGACTAAGTGTGTAGCTTGAAAAAGGAATGGAGTTGGCAACATCTGTTTTGGTGACGTCCTCCCACACACCTCTATCCATGCCGCCAATTTCGAAGCAACCGATCACGCCAGTTCGGAGTACTGCGTCATTGAATGAACACGTGCAATCGCATTCTGCCGGGAAAATGTGTAATGTAAAAACCAAACAGAACGAATCAACACTAAGTTTCTTGTGAAGAAATCAGCCACGGAAATATTTCAAATATTAACCTTGGCTTATGGCGATGAAACTTTGTCCCGTGCACGTGTGTTTGAATGGCATAAGTGGTTTTTAGGGGAAAGAGACAATGTGGAAGATGAAAGTGCTGGACTCCCAAGGTCAGCAATTACTGACCAAAACATTGTCAAAGTTCGTGATGTGATCCGGAGTGACCGAAGATTAAGTGTTCGTGCAGTGGTGGAGTTGGTTAACTTGGATAGGGAAGCTGTTCGATGCATTTTAACAGACGAATTACTCATGAGGAAGATTTGTGCGAAGGTTGTTCTATAAGTTCTATCTGATGACCAGAAACAGTGCCATAAAGACGTGTGTGTAAACATGTTAGAACGCACTGCGAAGGAGCTAAATTTTTTGGTATAATATTATAGTCAGAGCCACAGTATGCTTTTAAGATAGTTATTTATTAAGTTTGCTTAGGCTACGTGGTGCTTCACGTTCTACACATCGGGAGGGCGTCCTCTTATGATTACATAATATAAACAAATACATTTAATACATGTGGCGCCATCTATTAAGAAGTAACTAATATCTAACAGTTGGAATCTGTTGTAACAATGTGATGAGACATGGATTTTTACCTATAATCCAGAAAGAAAATGCTAGTCGATGCAGTGGAAGTCTCCAGGATCTCCAAGACACAAAAAAAGCACGCATGTTAAAATCAAAATCCAAGGCAATGCTAATTGTCTTCTTCTTTGACATTAATGGAACTGTAATGATTGTGGGTTCCCAGTGATAGACTGTTGATCAACAACACTTCTACAATGAAGTACTAAAAAGACTTCGTGAAAAAATTAGGAAAAAAAGGCCACAGATGTAGAGAGATGGATGGCTGTTGCACCAGGACAATGCACCCGCTCGCACGGCACTATCTGTCAAGCAATTTCTGATATGCATGAGCATCACTGTGATGATGGGGCATCCTCTTTATTCATTTAATTTGGCTCTAAGTGACACTTTTTTTTATTTCCTATAGTTAAATCTTGCTTAAAGGGAGCCCATTTTATCTCACAAGGAGAGGGCACGACTAAGGAAATTCATTTGGGGTCGAGACTTGGTATAATAGTAGTACTCCTTTAGGGTGTTCAACCCTCAATGTAATTCCGCCGAATGGCCAGTCAATTCGGAGAAAAAAGCCTTCGAAATTCATGCTTAACTTTTATACAATTAAATTTGAATTTACTCCAGCGATTTCGTAGCTTGGTTGATATATCGTCTGCGTACTATGCGCGAGGTCTGGGTTCGATTTATCGGTCAATTTTTGTTTTCATTTCATTTAATTATTTTTAAAATTAAACAAACTTATTTATGAAAAGTTTTTTAAATATTAAATATTTTATATAATTATTTTGTATTTTATAAAGTAAAAAAAAATACTGTAATTAAACAAATATTTATATTAAATTTTATAAAAATACTTTTATATATAATAATAAATATTTATAATAAAATATATAATAAATATTAAATATTATATATAAAAATTAGTTACAAATAATTTTATAATGTGAAATAAAATATACTATGAATAAAATATTATATATAATATAAAATAATTTATAAAGTATATTATTATATTAAATTATTTTATAAAACATTTATGAGTCCTTTTTAAATAAATTTAAATATGAAGTAAGGTTCGTTCTGGGTACCTTCCGTTCCGAACGAAAGTACTTAACTAATCACGCCAAAACGATCGTCATCGCGTGATGTTGGTACTATAGTTCATTTAGATATCACACCGCCACATACTCCACTGCCAGTGTTTCGGCGAAAAGGCGAACGAACGATACCATATTCGTGGTGAGCATGTAAGCAGTTGCGTCACTTGGTGGGTTGCGTCATTCGTGCGAGACGGCTTTGAGAATTGCGTCATGTGTGTGACGGTTTGATTGCGTCATTTGTGTGAGACGACTTGAGAATTGCGTCATTTGTGTGAGACGATTTTGAGAAGTAACGGCTTATTTGCGTCAATGTTTGACGGTTTGGTTGCTGTTGCGGTGGAAAGATGGCTCCATGACTGCGGCACGTGAAGGGTGCGGTTCCTTTGCACGGCCAGGGTCACCAATGAAGTAAGGAAGGAAGGTTCGTTCTGGGTACCTTCCGTTCCGAACGCGAGTACTTAACCAATCACGCCAAAACGATCATCATCGCGTGATATGTTGGTACTAGTTTATTTAGATATCACACCGCCACAAATAATTTTAAAATGATTATTTGAATAATTTTAAAAAAATTAATAATTAGTTCAATAATAAATAATAAATTTAATAATCAATTAATAATTTTAATAATAAATTAATAATCATTTCATTAATAAATTAATAATTTTAACAATAACAATAATTTTAATAATTGTTAGTAATTAATTTTAATTATTTATTTTAATTAAAAATTATTTTAAATAATTTTAATTATTAATATAATTATTTTAAATATTTTTATTAATAATAATATTAAAAATAAAAAATTTAAATAATAAATTTATTTGTTTTTACTTTATAAAATATAAAATAATTACATAAAAAAATATCATTTAATATTTAATAAACTTTCCATAAATAAGTTTATTTAATTTTAAAAGTAATTAAATGAAATAAAAAAAATTGATCGATGAGTCGAACCCAGACCTCGCGCATAGTATGCAGACGATATATCAACCAAGCTACCAAATTGTTGGAGGAAATTGAAATTTAATTGTATAAAAGCTAAGCATGAATTTCGAAGGCTTTTTTCTCCGAATTGACTGGCCATTCGGCGGAATTACATTGAGGGTTGAACACCTTAAAGGAGTGCTACTATTACACTAAGTCTCGACCCCAAATGAATTTCCTTAGTCGTGCCGTCTCCTTGTCAGTTGAAGAGGTTCAGGTGAAAATGGAGAACCTTCTTAAGGGCCTTCCAAAAACCTCGTTCCAGAACTGTTACAGCTATGGCGGCAGCGAATGCAGAAGTGTGTTAATGCTGAAAGGGACTAATTTGAAAGTGATAATATTAAATTAATATATAAATTTAATGGTAAAATACCTGGCCAATTTTCTACCTATCTTCCCCTAAGCCCATTATTTACATGATGAGATAACCTCGTTTAACGCTGTTTCATATTACGCTCTCCTTAGATGGAACGTATACCCCGAGTTAAGCGGGGTCTTACTGTACTTTGAAACCTGGCTGTTGTGTTAGCTACTGCTTTTCCAAGTTGTTGCCAATATCTCATGTTATCAAAATTTACAGACAGGAGATAAAAACCCTGACGGGCTACGTGCTCCATGTAACAAAATCCTAACATGAACATTGGTAATATTATCCAAGATACATTCACTACAAATACGAACAAATTTAGCATATTTTCTATGTGTTGCTGTATTTAGTTTCATGGTTCCCATAGTCGATCAGTACCGCATTTTCAGCAGCTGCCATTTGTTGAAAATGAATAGAAAACTACTGATTTCAAAAAGACATTCAAATTGAAGTTTGATAAAGTAAAAATTCATTTGTAGTAGTTGTGTGTGTGAGGGATGCTTAACTCATAATGAACACTTCTACTTAAGTGCAGTGGGATATGCAAATTACATTTCAGTAAATTAAGGCAATTAAGATCAATTACATGAGAAAAAGGCTTATTGGTTATGATAAGCAAAATGTGACTTATTTTTTTCTCCCTTAAAGTTAAAGCTAATATTTTATTTTGTTGAATACATACAAATGGTAACAAAAATTTAGTTGGTTTTGGAGCTGCTTTAGTTTTGACGACTTCTTCAAAATGTCTCCAAGTAAAGTATAGGGTTGTAAAAGAATTTTTGTGTACTCTGAAAGATTGGAGTTCTTCCGATCTTTAGATGAAAATAGAAAAAACTAGAAACTAGGTTTAATTTCCACAAATTGTAAAGGTTTGTAACAAAGTTTTCTTTTAATAAGACAAAAAATGTTATTTGTAAAACTATCTAATTATTAATCATTAATAAAACTGCATCAAAATTAATAAAAATAAACAATCAATTAAATCTAAACAAAATAAAAGGGAGAAAAAAACTTATTTAATTCTATGTAAGGAAAAAAAAAACAGCTTAACAAAAATAATACTAAACTTATGAAAATTTGCCAAACGATAAAAGAAAGGTACTTAACAGCAAGAAATATAATTTGAATTTATATTAATAGTAATAACAATGAAAAAATAAATAGATATAGAAAAATAATAAATTTTAAGAATTCTCATCCTGAAATGTCACAATGAAGAGATTTCAAGTAACAGCTAAAGATCTAAGAGTGAAATAAGGATCCAGGATCCAAAGAATGTATACTAGAAAAATTCTACAGCTAATTTAGCACCTTTTGAATTGTGTAATGTGATCGTAAAGCCTGCCATTTCCTTCCTCAAAGGAAGGGTAGCCAGAATTTGGCGAGAAATTGTGCCAAAAAATATCTACCAGATAAAAAAAAAACTATTTTTGTTAAATGGAGGAAATATTTATGGGTTATTAGAATATTAGTGTAGGATAAAGAACAACTGAATATGAAATTTTTTCTGTAATTCATTTTGACATATATTTTATATAGAATAAACTTCCAAGTTCTCTCATCAATTAAAATACATTAATCCCTGTTTTTTTACTTATATTGTTCAGTATCTTCTCTTGATAAATCAGTAGTGATCAACGACTGTCAAAATATTTAGTTACTATTTCAAATATGCAAGAATGTATCTTACATATTTTAAAATTAAAATTTGCATTTCAACGTAGATAACAATTAAGCTAAAAAGAATAGTAATCATTTTAAAAGTGCAATGCATTTTTCATTTTCAGATACCATTTAATTAAAATTTTTTGTTAATTTTGTAACTCCTCAAACAATCTAATTGTTAGTTTCGGGCTTTCCTCTTTATTTATAAGTTCTAAATCACAAGACAGCAACATAAAAAGTTATCCTAAACTTGAGAGAAGAATACTCAATATATTTAATACAGAATTAAGTATGAAAATGAAATAAATGTACACCAAAACTTATTATTTTTCAAAAGACAGTTGGAAAACTGTTATCACAGTTGTTCTGATGTATCTCATATTTTCAAGTTTTATTTGTGTATGGAAGTTATTTTAAAGTAGTAGCCAAAAAATTATAAAATTCATTGTAAATCATGATATTTATATCAACAGAAATCTCTCTAGCACATTAATTTTTTTAAATTGGACTGCTCCTTGTTGAATTTTACCTTAAAGAATACAGATATTTTGAGGGTATTTTCATGTAAATTGCACACTTTATCCTTCTGCACATAAAGAAGCTGAATCATTTTCTTTAAAATATTTATATTTTGTTTCTCTATTACTAAAAATAACTATCTTCTCAAAACAGATTTTAGATGACAACTTTCTGACATACACAGAACGCAGAGTTAAAAACTTGTTGAATGAATCTGAAAGCTCATAGCAAATTAACTTTTATATTATTATGAACTGGATATTAAATTTAATAATTATAATACCTACTTAAAAAAATATAATAACAAAGTAATGAATATAAACATGTATGAAGCTTGAATAAATCTGGCTCTAATGCCAGTAAAACCCACTAATCAACCAAATAACTATATGCAGTATAATTTCTTATGAAAAATAGTAAATTCTTAAAATACAGTAAATGAAATAATAAATTTGAAGTATTAACTTCTGCAGTTCTTTTTCAAGTGAAAGATATATCTATAATCAAAAGCATTATTTACTCTATATTACTTTGTGAGACTTATGCAAAACTATTATTTCCACATATGAATGAAAATTAAATATAATTAGATCAAAACTGTACACAATCTACAAAACAAAGTAACCACACACACACAAAATACTTTACCTAAAGTCTCTTGTTTTACTAAATGATATATATATGTATGAGTTGATCAACAATTCAATCACAACATATATTGTGTTCTGATTTATACAAAAGCACTGTGAAATCATCAAAAACTTCATAAAAATTAAATATAAAATCCTATCCTTTGACTTAACATACATATGATAACAATATTTTATCACAAATTTACTCTCAGATACATTAATTATTTGTTTTGTAGTTTATAAAGAATTATAGATGAAATATATAGTGTGTGTGTGTGGATTGAACATATAAGTTCAATAATTTTTTAATGAAATAATTTCTGCAAGTTACTCAGTAATCCTATACATTTTTAAATTAATCCTTTTTTATTCATTTATCCAAGTATATTTGAATTCGCTCATAATTTCTAAAAATAGAATATTAATCTAATTTTTATAGAATTGACATAAAATCTCACAAAGTATCTAATCTACATAAAATTGGAGTATTTTGCCAAAACTATTGAAAACATATAGTAAGAAATATGAAATTGAAGTAATAATTAAATAATGATATGAAATAAAACACAAAAATTTTATTTTGATTTATATAAAAGCAAATTAATTAGTTCCAAAACATATGGACTTATATTATTTTTAGACTAACTAGGTCTCAAAATGTTTTAACCTCACAAAATATTCATTTTACCAAAAATTTTTCAGTTTATAAAATATAACTAAAATAATGATTTGAGATAGTAGTTAACTTGATAAAATAACCTCACATTAAATTACTATGCAATTCAAGGTAATGTGATTTATTAGAATGCACAAAAACATATCAATTTATGGTAAGTCATTAACAGAAAAATATAAGCTGAAGTTGTAAATATTAAATGCAGATTGTAATACAGGTGGGGGGGGGGGGAAACACACCCGCCCCACCGCCTTTTGGGGGTGATTTTGCGCTAGATTCTAGCTACCCTTATTCCCAGGGGCGTAGCTACCGCCATATCAATGATACGGGGCCCACAAGCTACAGGTGCCCCAACACGTGAGGAAAATTTGTTAATATATTAAGGGGCCCCAAAAAAGGGACTGCAAGAAATTTTGATACGGGGGCCCACTTTGAACTAGCTATGCCAGTGCTTATTCCCCCTATTTTCTAGTCGGGATCCACAGGATTTTCGATTTATGGCACATTTTCCAAGAATACTCATTTCAAAAGTGTGCTGATTCATTTCTTTTCTCTAAATCAGAGGCTCCCAAACTGTTTGTTTCATTGACCCCCTTGCCATGTTTTTCAGTTTTGGGTAGACCCCTACTCACCTAATATTGAATTTTTGCAAATTTATCAACTTAAATGTCTTTTTGACAGCTGGTATAGAGCTACTTCCTTTAAAAGATTTAAATTTTTAACTGTAGTGAAGTAGTGTTTAGAACTTAAGAAACACATGCTAATTTAAAATTTAATATACATAAAACAACTTATCAACAAACAAATTTTTACAATAGAGGAGTGAATCTGGAGCTTTAATAACAAATTTTCAACATTTAGCTTTAATCTAGTTGGGGGGAGGGGGGTTAACTATAAATCTCCTCGGTTAGTAGTGTCCAGTCTTTCTTACTTACTTCCTTCGTTTTTTAATTTGGAGATCGCCAAAAGTAATTTAAAACTTTCTGACAATACTCCATATATGGAATAAATAACAGGTATAATTTTTCAAGCCAAATAGCTGACATCCATTTCTAAACTTTTCTTTAAGATCTCCGTCTCTGCCTATTCCTTTAGATTGACTCTGGTAAGAACACTGAAATGGTGGTCCTTGTTTTAATCAGATTTATGCTGTCACCTTGTGACTGCAAATTAACCTCATTAAATTTAGTAAATATAAATCTGTTAAATAAGTAAAATCTGGTTTCTATTTGATTAGATTTTCTTTTAAAATGAAAGTCACTATCTGGTTTAATAAGAGCTACTAAATTGTATACCCCCATTTATGCCACATGGACCCCTAAATTATTTTTTCACTGATATGGATCCCTTGCAAGTCATTATAGACCCTTGAGGGTTGATATAAACCCCTTTGGGAGTCACTGCTCTAAATGTTTTTCTTTAGGATTTTCAACGGTTCAGAAGCCATGACGAATCTCTTCAATCTATTTCAGGACAAGAATCCAGAATTTCTTGTTATTTATTTCATGTTATTTGTTAATTAGTTTTTAATTATTAACATTTAATAAGTGTTATATAAATTTTTAATAAGTATTCAATTATTCATATTAATTTTTGTTTGGTACTTAGTTAATAAATTTAATATACTTAATACGCTTAAATTTTATATACTTCCCAATAATAGACTAACAATGTCTATTGTAAATAGACAGGGGAAAAGTTGGCATTTTCTCATAAAGTAGTCCTCAGTCTGCTGCCTTTACAATGCTGAAGCACAGACATTTCTTGTATAAGTTTTCCCAAAATTTCAATTATATTTTTAAATTTTTAGTGTTCAAATCACTTGTCTCTCATGAAGTGTTATTAAAAATTTATATAAAGAACCTCCTTAATTTGGACTAACTGGGGCTCTAGGTCATCCACATTTTTAAAAAAAAATCTGTGAAATGAGCCAAAGAACAGTTAGACATTCATTACAGTAAAAGGAACATATATTTTGAAGACAAAGCAAAATGGTAAATAATTGCACAAGAGAGAAATTAAAAATCACTATATCACATAAATGAAATGATAAGGGATTGGAGGGAGGGAAAAATATTTAATATTTTGGTTATATGTGCATTAAGAAATTATTTTAAATGGTTATCCAGATAAAGTGACATCGGGTTTAACAATATCTGGATTAATAAGGATTTTACTGTACTTGCAAGTTAGAAAAAATTAGATTCATTCTGGGGTAATTTTTTCATGTTTTTTAAAGCACAGTCTAGATTTGAGAAAAAAATAGCAAAATTCCATAAAATTAGCATTATTTAAACACGTTTTATGTAGTAATCAGAATGGGGCCATAACTTACTGCAATTAAATACAAAGGTTTAAAATAAAGAAAAATGTTAATGTTTTTTTTAGTTTAATATCTAAAATCTATGGGATAAAAAGTTAAATAACTTATGTTAAAAGTGACTTAATATTTTATTAAAATGAGCACTCTTGAAGTTTCATTAAATCTCATGTCAGTAGATAACTTGTAATAAGAACAGCTCAGCTGGGACTCTGCAGCGGATAAATTTTTCTGTCAAATCTCTTTCCCTACATATTGGGAGAAAGAAATTATCTAAAATTTAGGAGTCTTTTAAATTATTAAATTTCCATTTATTGCACTTCTTTGCTTTAGCAATGTAGTTAATTAAATAGTAGATGGGATTTTGTCTGGGTTGAACAAATTATATAACATTCCAGGAGCATTTTTTTTTTTACATTGAAAAGTAATAATTAATATTTGTCTAATTTAACATGGGGAATTGTGAAAGTATTTTATCACCCTCCCCCATTTGATTAAGGAAATAAAAACAAACTTGACTAAAAATTCATTGGAAAAAGTGAAGAGAAAAAAAATCTTTATAGCAATACAAATATTAATGAGGTTTTATTTTTAAAAATCTTCAGAATTTCCAGCAGGATGATTGTTTCGACACATTCAAATAAAACCTATTACTTCCAAAATTAACTATTTTGAAGCAATCATTATAAGTTTGCCATTTTAGTGGCACAAATATCACAGTATCATAATATTGACACAATGATGAAATGAGATGGTTCCTTCTTTAAGCAACACCCACTCTACATCAAAAATGGGAAGTTTGGAACACCGGAATCATAGTAAATATCTTTACAAAATATTTTTTTTAAAAAAATCCTGCTGGTTCATTTGCTAAAATACCAAAATGTGTGTATCTGTATTCTGAACCCATTTACACAAACTGATCATTACCATTATTATAATTGACCATTAGTAGTTTAATCTTCTAATGTTAGAAGACAAAATTAAATATTGATCAATAATGTAAACACTTTACTAATCATCTTTAGAATAAATACCAGTGACCTAATGGAGACTATTAGATTCGACCTCAGCAAAGTCAGGTTTTAGGCTTTAAACCGGATTTTACAAAGAGTGCATGCTTGGAGTCAGTCAGGTTTTAGGCCCCTTGGAATCCAGCCCCCCAGCAATAAGGGGGGTACATTACAACACTTATAAATACATTTAATAATTCATAAAATACAGATTTTGTTCATTTATCTCATAACTGTTAATAATTTTGAACATTTGATAAGCGTTATAATTTGCAATATGAAGTAAAAATATATTTTGAGCAAGTTAAGAAGGGAGCCTTAATGAGCACTAAATTTCTTTTTCATTGGGACTGTAGCACTTTCAAAAGTGACCTAGAAAGTCCCTATGATATTTATAATCAATACTTCTATTTCAAATCAATTACAGATACAACTATACATTACAAAAGCTATAATGATGGTCATTTATGAAAAATAGTTAAAAAAATTATGATTGAATTTTTAAAATTACTTTATAACATGCAGAGGACAATGAACTTTCAAAATTAACATATACTTTAGACCAGTGATTCGCAACCCCCGGTTCGGTACCGGTCAATCGATCAGATGGTGCCGGGCCGCCTAAAGAACATTAAACTACTACCATTTTATTTAAAGTGGTGCATTTCTCTCAGATTTGCACAACTTTCCACGGAAATCACTTTAAATTCCACGTTAAATCACTTTTATTCATTTTTGGTGTAACTATATTTTATTCTGAAGGCATATTTAAATGTAACTGAATAAAAATTGTTAAATCAAAACAATCTAAAATATAAACAATCAATGTGTCCCACACTCAGGGGGCCGCGGTAAAATTATTAAACAATGACCGGTCCGCAGCCATAAAAAGGTTGTGGAGCACTGCTTTAGACTACCAAGGCTCTTGCTAAACCTTATTAGTTATTTCTCTAAATGTCCAGTAATTGTTTATCCCGGCAGTTGTCATTAATTTAAATAATACAACAGCTGAATATTTTGAATAATAATTTGAAACTATAGTCGGACCTCTATTTAACAAAATTGCTAAATCCCCAAAAAGTTTATTATGTGGAAAATTCAGTAGAGATCCATCTCATAAAATGTTCTTGGTTCCAGGAAAAGTTCACAAAATAGAGGTTCCTAAAATGAAGGTCTCACACTATATACAGCCAAAGTATTATTTAAGTTTTTCATGTCATCATAACTTGTAAGCAGAAGTTAGTTTCATACGGAAAACTTTTGCATTATTTTGATATTCACTATAATTTGATGTTTTAACAAATGAATATATAGCAAATATAACATTTATTTAAAGCATTTTGAGTTGAAAATGTTGACTCCTGGTAAGTGAAACAGCTTTCTAAATCGAACAGGCCAAATATTCTGAACCTAATTAATATATATACAGTAGCATCCACCTTTAATATCAAAATTTATATATCTTTCATCTAGTGTTTATATAATATTACCATTAAAGTGTGAAATCCATTATTTCATAGAATAACTAGATATTTCATATAAAATAACTGGACAAGTCAGTTAAAGCATATAAAGTTATTGAACTCAACAATTTAACTAGGTATTCTATAGAATAATGATTACTTGATTGTTAAAGTATGAAATACAGCACTCGAAGGTTCTTTAAACCAATTCAAGCTTTTAATCAGTTTTGAACCACTTCTAGCTGCTTTGCAATGACGTGTGTGTGTACCTTTCATTCCATTGCTTTCAAACATAGAATTTAGACAGATATATATCTTAACATTTTACATTTCTGATTATTAGCAAATATTTTTGCAACCAGTTTTCAAGCAATGATTTCTGCATGCATGGGAGACCAACCTCTAAATAAGATTTAATGCAAAAGAGATTTCAATTTTTATTAAAAGGAAAGGACAAAGGAAAACACAGTAGTGTTCTTACTTGTGAAAAAATCATTAATTTTGATAGCTGAAGTAAAAAGTGCTAAAGCAGCACAAAAAAATATCACATGTGAGTGTTGGTTACTCCAACATTATGACATACTTGAAGTTCAAGGAGTAGAAAAGTTAACTGTGGCAGTAACAGATGCAAAACATTCTTTTTTTCCATTCTGTTTAACTAAGGATAGCAATATGAGCAATAATAAATTATATCATCCACAATAGGGATAAATTGTATTTTTTTTTTAGACAGGTTTTAGCTGTTTAAAATTAATTAATTAAAAAAAATAACGGAAATCATTTACTTTTCTCTTTAATGCTCTATCAATAGTTATTTCATAGGATAACTAGGTAAGCTATGAATTTTTCATCAATTATATACTTTAGCTGACTTGTCTAGTTATTTTATACCTAGTTATCCATGAAATAACTGAATTATACACTTTAATGTTAATATATATACACATTTGTTACATAATATACATGTTACCAGCAAAGTATGAAATCCGGCATTCTATAGAATGCCTTAAACTAGCTGGCAATGCATGAAATGATTCTTATTTCACACATTGCCCAGGCATTGTATAGAATGCCTGATGAAAAACTGGCAAAGTATGAAATACATCTCTAATTCGTTTTGAATATTGTGTGGCAAGACACAAACTCTTAATGTGTGCCTCAAGCTTAGAATTTGTCAGTTGCACATTGTGATAGTTCGGAAAGTACTCAATTTTACTTAATCTTGTTCAATAAAAAATTGGTTTTTTCCTGTGCTGCATGAAAATGGAGGTGCAAGCTATAGTGTTGGAGAAGGAGTCATGGTCTATAGTAGAAGTTAGCAACCTATGGCATATGTAGCATGCGGTACAATTCTCAGTGGCATTTTGCACTACTCAACAAGTTTGTCAAATTTTGAGTTGTCTCAAAAATGCTCTTCTGTGTTGTACGCTGAATCATATTGGTCAATTGGTTTGACACGCCACAGCTAAAAGGTTGCCGATCCCTGGTCTATAGACATGAAGCACAACTATTTGACAATGAGCTGCCCTAAATTCAAATAAATACTGAACAAAAGTTTTTCCTTAACTGAAATTATTAACTAGAAGTTAATAATTGATATACAAAATGCCAAAATGACTACTAAGAAGGAACCCAGGGACTATTGGTTGCTGAAAAGCTATGATGTGATTTTTTTGGAAAATAAAAAAGTAAACTTATTTAAGCTGTGTTAAAGAAAGTGTCAGTATCATACAGCAGTGGTTCCTACCACCCACTCTGTGGATCAAATGGTATTGGGTCACTCAAGGAGCATGAAATTATGTCCATTTTATTTACAAGGGTGTATTTCTCTCTTGTTTGTGCGACTTTCCATAGAAGTCTATAATTCTTGTAAAATCACTTTATATTCATTTTTTAGTGCAAATGAATTTTATTCTGAAGGCATGTATGTTTAAACACAAATTATTATATCGAAACAATTTAAAATATAAATAATCAATGTCTAACCCTCAGCGGGCCGCAATAAAATTATCAAACGTTGACCGGTTTGGAAGATAAAAAGGTTGGAAAGCACTGCTATACAGTATTGTATCACAGATTCTGAGGCTGTAATAGAATTCTTAAAGAACTTTCAACCAAATACAAAAATGTTACATGTTATGATATTAAACTGTACATCCACCTTTGTGAACCTTGTCAAAAAAAGCAGAAAATTATTTAAAAAAAGGCACTGTTATGAAACCTGTGGTATTTTTCCAAATGCCAATATATTGGCATTTGTAATAAGTGGGGAAGATGGTTTCTATCAACTTGGAATCTATGCAGAAATTTTAAAACAAGTATATGTGAAATAGCAATTTACTTTGTGCCCTAAAACTTAATTGGAATCGAAGATATTTCTAACCGTGAAATTCCTCTCCTGTCAGTTGCAATTGCTCAGTCCAATGGAAGTGGCCAAGGATTTGTCAAATGTAATAGTAAAAAGTACCAACATAAAAATTGTTTTTGCATGAAAAATGTAATGAAATGTAAGCCTACCATGTTGGAACAAGTAAGTTAATTTTAATTTGTTTTTTATATGAAAATTTTGTTTCCTTAATAAGAAAGACATAAATTTTGTCTGGTACAACTTTCATTTTCCTTTATGTATTTTGAATAATTTGTTTTAATGGCACTCTCAGTATTTTGTCAGAATAACATTAGTATTTTTAGGAAGGTGCATCATTGATATAACAGCCTTATCATGAACTTTTTCATACTTTGCCTAGATAGATTTAGTCATTCTATACAATGCCTATGCAAAGTATGTAATAAATGTCATACTTCATACTTATCCTAAAAATGTCCAGCATTATATACAATGTCGGTATTTCATACTTAGCTGGTAACATACATACTAAATTTTATATTTTCAATACAGAATTTAATTAAAAGGTGATTACTGTGCCAATTGTGGTAAGTCTGCAAGTTTTTATTATTTGAAACCTTGAGAACAATGACAGATTTATATTTTATGCCAAAATATTTATGCTAAGGATTAAAACAAGAAAGGACTCCCAAATTATTAGAACAATCAATAATTAGTTTTAAAATATAATCTTTTTCCAATTGATTCTTGTATAAATTGAATTCTCTCTTTCTGTTTAAAGTTTCCACCTCTGTAAATTTCCACCATTAAAAAATATATGAATGACAGCACTGCAGAAGATACAGTGGTAAAAAAAAGGATTCGACATGCAAGGATTTCTGCGAATATGGACTTTAAACACTTTACTATGCAAAAACAACAAAACTATGTTTTGTTATTTGTTGCATATAACAGTTCAGTTTCTAATGTAGAAGTTTTTGTGCTTAAAAGAACAAACCTAAGCAAAAAAATCCCCGTTATAATTTTCAAAAGTAGTTTCGCAAGCAAAATAAGTATTAGACATGGGAGGCTTTGATAAATTTTTGTACCGAGAAGTAAAATTATCATTACGTGTGGTTGCAAATTTTTGTAATTCTAATCATTTTAACTATTTCTGACGGCATTTAGAAAGTTTTAAGAAGTGAGCAAGATGGGCTTCCGATAACAAAAAGAATTGTCAGTGGAAATTAAGAATTTAATCATAATGCACTTTAAAAATCATTTATCTGAAAACAAAATTTCTGCTATTGTAAATACGCCAAGAACAAGTATACATTATGTGCTCAAAAAGTATAAAGAGCAAAAACTGGTTGATAACAAGCAAGATCTGGTTGACCAAGAAAATTTACTGAAGCGGCGGAGCGATGGCTTGTTGGTGAAATTAAAAAGGAACCCAAAACCAATGCATTAAATTTGGCAAAAGTTACTAAGAATTATTTGAACATAGATGTTAAGCCCCAAACTGTTAGAAATTACAGTGCGAGTTTGATATCCAGGGTAATAGCGCCAAGTCGTTGTTTATGTTCGCCAAGATGGGCAATAACATTTCAATATGGTTACCTGTTGTGTTGTGGCTAATGCCACCTGTCCGCCGTATTCAAAACCAGACCCACGAAATTCATCGTAGCAAGGGGCTAGAAGAATGCCTGTTGTTGGCCTTGAGCATCATACAGGTGACAGTATGAATTAGCTCGGCAAAACTCCCTGAAGGGACGATAGATGGCAACACCACCTATCTCCACCTCCACAATTTAGGCATGGAAATGAAGGGGAGGGAAATATTCTCCAGTCCCCTGCACTCGTGATTCAGCCCACAAGACTTTCGGACCTACTGATTTAACGAGCATGTACTCCGATGGTATTTGGGGGTATCGAACCCAGGCCTTCCGGTCTGGAGTCCGATGCTCTAACCACTAGGCTACCCAAGGGCCCCATATGATTACCTTGATATTTTTATTGTCTGTTGATGTGGTTGCCATGGGTATAACGTATATTAGAAATAACTTTTAATGGTTTTTCCCACGGTAACCCTATTAATTTCAGATGATTTCTTTAAAAATATAACTATTTTTCAGTGTAATTGTCTTCTTGTTCCGTTTCTTTCCATCTTCTGTTTAATTTTGTGCTATTTTTGAATATGGATATTTCTAATATGAGTGAGTTGTAGAATATTTTTTTCTTAAAATAAGTGTTGTTCTTTTAATTATCGCTGTACATCGTTTATTTTCGTTTTATTTCATGTTTTTAAAAATGTTTCTTTTTTTATATTCTTTGTTCAATGAAACTCGTTGAAGGAACTTGCAGTGCAAGTTTTATATTGCAAGCTTTCAGTACTTTGTAATTGATATTCATTGTTAATTTTATAACATATATTATGCAATTATTTTATTAATAATGTAATATAAAAATGCAATTATTACTATATGTAACAATCATATTATATTCGTAATTGAAAATTGTTTCTTTAATATTTATTTATAAATATTACATATTTTGTTGTTTATTTATAGCTATTACGTTATACGAGTATTCTTATGCATTATTTTTATTTTTTTACACTACAATGATTATTCTTTTTTATAATTACTATTAAAAAATTATATCACATGATTATTAATTCTAATTGTTATTAAATCGTACTACATGAATATTATATATAATTACGATAAAATTATATTATAAGATTATTATATGCTGCTTATAATTCTATTATAATACATGTTACTTTTTATTATATTATATTGATATTCATTACTTATTGATTGATCTAGGTTATTCTCAATCTCTTCCAACATCCTTCATTTGAAATACATTCAATGTATTTCAAAGCAATTATTTAAAATTGTGTATCATTAAATTACCACTAGGCCACCATATTGGATTCCATTCCAGCAACAAGAAGCGCTGCTTGGCATGACCTTTATTGCGCCAAGCAGTGCTTGGTGCCATTACCCCGGATAACAAACTGGTTCCGAAACTACCTGCATAATAATGGATTTAAGGCTAGAACTGCTCGAAAGAAGTCATATATATCTTAAAGAACCGAGTGCAAAGACTGGAATTTGCTAGAAAATATGCAAACAAACTATTAGAATTCTGGGACAATATAATTTTTGCAGACGAGAGCAAATTTAATCTTTTTGATGCAATGGCAAAATTAGTTTACAGAAAACACAATGCAGAGTTGGAAATATGGTGTCGACAGTAAAGCATGGAGGAGGAAGCATAATGGTTTGCGGGTGTATGGTGGCTACAGGAGAGGGTAATATTGTCGTAATTAAAGGCATTATGGACCATCTGTATTACATACAGATTTTAAAAGAAAATTTACATATGCCAGTGCTGAAAAACTGGGAATCGAGGAGGACTACCAGTTTTACCAAGACAATGCCCCCAAACACTCTGCTCAAAATGCAAGGCTTTGGCTGCTATACAACTGCCCCAAAGTTAGAAAAACACCTGTCCAAAGTTCAGACCTCAACAAAATTGAGCACCTGTGGAGCATATTGGAAAAAATATTAAGAGAGCGCCATTTTTCGAACAAACGTCAAATGGAGGAGATCCTTGGAGAGAAATGGTCCAAGAAATTGACCATGAGGTGACAGAAAATTTGGTTAAATTGATGCCACAGCGTTTAAAAGAAGTCATCCGTCGGAGAGGAAGAGCTACTAGATATTAGTTTTATGTTAATTGCATTATTTTCATTTATTTTTATGTTGAATACTTTTTTTGCTTGTATAACTACCTTTGAATGTAATAATGGTGATTTTGTTAATTTATTACATTTTAATGTATTGCAAAAACTGCTGCATTTAATACTTAATGATTTTTTGCTTAAAATCAATAAAAGTTTTGTTTTTTCATACAGTTTTTATTTATTAATTCAATACATGCAGAACTGTTCGCATGTCGAATACTTATTTTGACCGCTGTAAGTAAATATTAAACATGAATATTACAATTAAGTCGTTGAGATGTAAAAAACACCTTATACAAATAATAATTTACAACTTAGTTCAGATACTTCACAAAATAATATATATATACATATATAATTATGTAAAATATATTTATATACTTACAATAACAGTTTCTTGACCGTTTATTGTAATTTTGAGGATTGAACTGAACAATGCATCTGTACAGAAGGCTGAAGCAGAAATAGACTTCCAAGACTTTATAATACATTTTTCAAAAACAATCATCTTACTGATATCCACCATCGCCACAAGGGATCAATCATTAATTACCAGATTTCCAAATCAAACAGAATTTATCATTTGTTTTGATACCGCAACAAGCAAACACCTCTTAGCGACATGTGGTTGCGGGACAAAAATGTGCCAAAGCCATCTGAGCGCAACGTTGAAGAGACGGCGCAATGTCAAACTTCTTTCTCCTCGGGCATTTTTCTTTAGGAAGAAAACAGCTTGCTTATCATTGGTGGATGTGTAATACCCGATTTCTCTGGGTTGTGGGATTTGGCACTGTAGCGTCATTTTATGCCTCAGCATAAGTTCAGTGAAATATAAAAGTAATACCGTAAAATCCGGCGTATAGCGCGCACCGGCGTATAATGCGCACCCACACTTTCAAGCTGCAGTTTTTGATTTTTATAGGTATATTCGCCGTATAACGCGCACCTACTTTTTACAAAGAATCCTGAAATGTACGATGCAATGCTGTTATGTTTTGAAGCCATTTATTCAAGGTATTATCCCAAAAGTTTTAGAAAAAATAGTATATTTCTAGAATTACAACCCTTTAAGTTCATAAGGAATGTCATTTCTTTCAAATAAACTTATTTCGACATATATAGAAGTCCAGCTTTTTTTATGCTCATCTCTTTTTCTTATTTTCAGAGCTCTCATTTTCATACCCGGCGTATAACGCGCACCCTTAAATTGCGATCTTATTTTTTGTGTTAAAAGTGCGCGTTATACGCCGGATTTTACGGTACTTCTTTAGTATATAGCAGGCCCGCTTATCACGCTAGGCACATGCCTAGGGCGCCGAAGATTTGGGGACGCAAACAATTGGAGGAAGAAAAATGAAAATTACATAGAACGTACAACCGCCTAGAGAGTATTTATTAAAAATCATCTTCATTTCTACATCCAAATTATCAAATCGTTTCGCTATCGGCCAAATTATTATGTAAATCACTTGGCTTTTCTTCCCAAATCATATTTTGTTTCATGTATACTGTTATTAAATTGTTTTCAAAACTCGAAATAAAATCTTTATCGCAGCGTTTCTCAAACTGCGGGGCGCACTCCTCTAGAAGGGCGCGATAACCTTACTTTGGGCGGGGCAAGCATATCGCGAAAAAATCGAAAATAAAATATTTAAAATAATTATCAATTTAATAAAATAATTTGCTATTTAAAATAATTTCAAAATAAAATACATTCGTATATAATAAAAAATGAAACACGCATTCACACTGATATAATATACACTATTTATATAAATGTATCAATACTGCACAAAGTTGTTCTCAAAACTCGAAATAAAATCTTTATCGCAGTGTTCTCAAACTGGGGGGGGGGGGGCGCCCTCGGAGGGTGGGATAACCCTACTTGGGGGAGCGAGCGTATCGCGAAAAATCGAAAATAAAATATTTAAAATAATTATCAATTTAATACAATAATTTACAATTTAAAATAACTACAAAATGAAATACATTGTTATATAATAAAAAGTGAAATACACACACCGATATAATACACACTACTGATAAATGTATCAGTACTGCACAAAGTATTTGATAGTTAATTTTTCAATATTCAATTAAAAACAAGTTTAGTAATTACTAGTGACTCCCTTAGGCTTGTCTTTTACAAAACTTAATATTTATCTTGATAATTAGTACGGTTTATAATTAGTCATATTGTATCGTAGTTTTACCATCAAAGTACATTTAATACATTATTATTGTAAGAAGGGGGAGGGGGCGTATTGAAAATTATGACTGAAAATTGGGTCGCAAATATTGAAAGTTTGAGAAGCACTGCTTTATCGCAATCTTACAACACTCTTTTTGGTATCATGAATTCCTTTAGATTCTAAGCAGGATATCTATACACAAGAGGATGGAGGGTTCAATTCCCCTCCCCCCTTCTCATACACCAGCATATTTTTTATCTTTAGCATAAAGGTTACGTCTCAGCACTTTCAATCTCTTTAAAAAAAAAAAAAAAACTTAATCCCCCCTCCTCACATTAAAAAAATTATGTGCATGTCCTGCTTCAGTTTACTAGTTTTATTATTAAATTATCGTATCAATAAGATTCATAAATCTTGTGACATCTCTCGCGTTCTTCTAACATAACTCCTACGTTCTTTGACGGCCACGATTAATGGCAAAACTTTTCCAACCCAATACCAAGAAGAGAAACAGGGCGAAAATGCAAATAAGATATACTTTAAAAGGATAGAGGGTTTAGTGAGATAGGACGGCAATCTTAGAGATAACTTAGTGCGGAACAGTTCGGAACAAGTGTTAGACGGCCTACTCACAAGGAAGAAGGATACGCTCATCGTCGCTAATAATAATAATTATAAGAAGGAGTAATAGTACCTGAATATACCTATCTACAAGTAGCAGAATAGGTGAGTCTTCAACCAAGGTAGGAGGGTTACTCTATAAAAGGTAATATTTTGTATAGGAAGTTAGATTAGGCAGATAATTAAATATAATTAAGAAAAGTGATCTAGTTGTGCGATCTGACTTAAATATTCAGATTAATTTGTGGCTTATTCTCACTTAAAGAAAGTTGTTATTTAGAATTAAGTAATTTAAGTTATTCTTAATAAAAGTTGTGTTAAGAATTACAAAATGTCTCATCTTTTAGATAATCCCACACCTCTAGCTTACGCGGATCCAACAAGACATAGCTATCGCAGGATGGCTATGTCGCAATCTAAGCTGCTAAATATTTTGAGCGGGTTTGCTTTTTTAATGTGTTGTACAATTTAACAAAATGGCAAACAAATTATAAAATTAAAATTTTAAATATTCTCTAACAATCATACCGAAGGGGATTTTAATAAATAGCAATAAGAAAAAAAAAAAAAAAAATTGAACTGTTCACAGTAAAATCAAGTTCTTTTGTGATTATCAAAAATTTCTATGCAAACATTATAATTTAAAGGTAGAAAATTTGCAAGTTTATAGAAGAGTAACTGAGTACGTGTAACAATATATGAGTTATGAAATAAAAAACAATACGTAAGCATCATAGTTCCGAATTCCTCTTCCGGATCAGTTCAACATGACGACTTTCGCCACTCGTGCCCCTTCAGAACGCGCGAAACGCCCCCCCCCCCTCCCGGGTGGAGCTCGATGCGCCTGTGCCTAATATCGAGTCCGTTTTTGAAAATAGCCCGGACTTTTCGATGTAGGGGCGTAAAAAATTGCGGTTTTCACGATTTTCGAATCCCTCTCGGAGGGACGGAGGTTCTCAAACTTGTCGGTTTTCGATTTTGGGTAGACCCTTGCTTACTTAGTATTTAATTTTTGCAAATTCATGAACTTCAAATGTGTTTTTGACAGCTGGTATACTGTGGTAGCTCGATGCTACTTTAAAAACATTTACTTTTCTATTTGTAGTGAAGTGTAGTGTGAAAATTTTTTAAAAATACATGTTAATTTTAAACATTTATTAGATTTCACTTAAAATTTAGTATTTGTTACACAGAATAAGAGAGCAATAACAAATGCTTTTATGACGCTTTGGTATAACAAATTTTTAGCATCAATTTAGTTAAGTTTGACCTTAAATCTCCTCGGTTTGTAACGACCAGTCTATTTTTTTCCTTTCTTTGGAGATTAGCAATTACGATTAAACACATTTTTACTTGGAAAAGCAATTAAAAACTTGCTCACGATATCCTATAATACGGGATGAGTAACAGGTATGTCTTTTTAAATGAACTTATTGTATTAAACACCGAAATAGAAATTACAAAAAAAATGTAATTTTTCTGAAATGATTAATGCATTAGAAAAACCCAAATCCCGAACTAAATAAACATGCTTTAGTAATACTACTAGCTCGTATTTGTATTTTTTTTTTTTTTAATTTTACAAAATAATTGGGTTTTGAAAGGGTTCTTGCTCCCAGGCTTCTTTATAGAGAAGGTCGGCTCAGATAATTTTTAATGTTTTCTAAAGGGAACTGGCAATTTCACTTTATGTATTTGAGTTAAGATATCCAACTAGATTGAAAAGATGTTTTTCATGTGTTAAGTGTTAGGGCCATTAGAAAAATAAGTATTGAGGAAGAAGAAAAATAATATATAAAACTGGAGAATATTAAGTTGTTTTTCTAATATGTATTTCATATAAAAATACTTTTTAAATGAAAATTTTTTGAGGAATTAAATTTTCGTTATGATTTATGCACGAAAATTAGGATATCTCTAAGACAATCCAATAAAATTTAATGGAATTTGTAATATTACGAGCTTTTTAGACTGTAACAAGCCACGGGTTTTAAGATAGTTATACTTAATCACATTTACAGCCATTTTTAGCTTAGAACATAAAGTAATTTTGACAAAAAATTATTAATGCGTCAATTTGAATGTTTATAAAATAACAATTTCTTGAAATATTTTTTACTCTGAGGCTTGCCACACTTCAGACAGATCAAGAGGTATATTAATAAAATTAAAATTACATTATGTCGAATTTTTATCTATGCTGCTTTTCTTAACATTGAAAATTTTGCTAAAACTTTATAAAAATAATATTTTTTTTTCTAAAACAATGAGTTTTACATGTTATTTATTTAATAATTATGACTTTTTAAACCTATTTATGTTCCTTAAAATAATAAAATTCTTCCGAAAATCTATTTTTGAAAAATTGGTCTTCGAACTTAGGGTTTGCCTTAAGTGTGTGTCAGTTTTGTGAGTAGTTTTTTTTCTGATCTAAAGCGTACTGTCTAACAGTATTTAAATTATGTGTGTGTGAACAGTTTTGAGAAAAAAAATTATAACCTAAAGTGTACAGTAGTTGGATTAAGTGCGTGTGAACAGTTTTGTAAGTTTGTTTTAATAGCACTCATAAAGTAAAATCGTAAATTATAGTACTAAAAAGAAGCTAAATTTCACTGTTTTGCTGGCACACACGAAAAAACGGATTTCAGTTTACTGATACTTTTTTTTAATTTCATGTGACTATAATTTCAGGCATTACAGTATATTTCTAAAACAAAATGAGTCTTATAAGTAAGAAAAAATACAGTGAAGCAGAATTCCGTAAAAGAGCAGCTGAAAATCAGCAAAAGGAAGAAAAAAAACTCAAAAAGTGTCTAAAATAACAAGTTTTTAGTGCTTCAAATCGTGAATCTACTGAAATTGAGCCCTTAGATTCCCAAGCTTGTTCATCCGGTGGAAGAGAAAGCTGGAATGAAAACAATAATCATGGACTACCATCAACGTCCCAGACTCAATCTATCACCGACTCTGACATTGCTATGTCTACACGTTACACTTTTCTTGACAGTGGCCTCGCGTTGGAGGACCCGGGTACATGGAATATAAAAGATAATGTACAAATATCAAAATACTCAACTCAAATTTAACTCAAGACTTAGAAGAAGATTTTTCTAATTCTGAGCATTGTTATGAAGACGTCAAAATTAAACGCAAACTTTCAACAAAATTATTTTTTGGCGAGCTACCGAGTAGAGAGAAGTATAAGAGGTACAGGCTCCTTTATTTAAAATCGAAAGACCAGGTATTTTGTTTCTATTGCCTTCTCCTTCAGACTGAGGGAAAACGTGGAGTCTTAGCAACTAGCTGTAATGATTGGAAGAATTCGTTCGTTCTTGCTTCGCAGCATGAAAGGTCAGACGACCATAGGGCAAATGTATTGACTTTTTTGTTATGAAAAGGGGCCAACACTGTTCAGAATGTAATCCAAAGTCAATATGACAAAGAGGTGAAGTATTGGCGAGATCTCCTTACTAGAGTTGTCTCTGTTGTTAAATTTTTGTCGGCAAGGAGCCTTCCATTCAGGGGCGATGACCAGCAACTTGGATCTACAACAAACGGGCTTTTCTTAGGATGCCTTGAACTCATAAGTGAGTTTGATACGTTTCTTTCCCAACATCTGACAAAATATGGCAACAAAGGTAAAGGGAGTACATCTTATCTGTCCTCTGACATTTGTAATGAGTTCATAGACGTGATGGGCAAAAGAGTCTTGCAAGAAATCTTAAAAGAGATCAAACTCGCACGTTACTTTCCCTCATTATTGACTCTACACCCGACGCTTCACACATCGACCAGTTGGCTGTAGCACTTCGATACGTTTCTGTTAGAAAAGCCTGCGCCAATGAACGCCTTGTATGAGTGTTATCAAGCGTCTCTTATAAAGCTCAAGGTATGGAAGAAGCAATCCATAAGTTGCTTGAAGAACTGAAACTAGATTTGAAAAACTGTAGGGACCGAAGTTACGACAATGTTTCAAACATGTCAGGAGTGTACTCGGGTCTTCAGTCGAGAATACGGAAAAAATGTCTCTGCTGAATTCGTACCATGTGCAGCCGATTCCTTAAATTTAGCTGGTTGTTTTGCTGCGGAAAAGGCCTGCACTGAAGCTGTTGTATTCTTTTCTTTTGTACAAGGACTTTACTGGGTTTTTTTTTTTTCGTCATCGACTCACAGATGGAATGTATTAAGAGATTATGTGCGAAGAACCAATGAACAAAAGTTGAAAACTGAACACAGATTTCTTATGTTGAAATCGTTGAGTGAAACTAGATGGTCTGCAAGGGCAGAAGTTCTCAGAGTTCAAGTTACAAGCCGTAACGAAATCAAGAACGCTCTTGAAGATTTAATTGAAGACAATACTCAGACACCTGACACGCGAGTTACAGCTGAAGGATTCCGCAAAACCCTAGAAAAAATTTAAACTACTTTTTTAACGGTGATTTGCAATGAAATCTTACAAAGGGAGGGAAAAACCTGTGAGATACTGCAAAGGGAAGAGCTTGATCTCCTTTGCGCTATTAAGGAGTTACAGACGTTATCTTTGTTTTTATCTGAAAAAAGATTCAAATTTGATGATTATGAGGCAAAAGCTTTGCAACTAGCTAACGTGTTTGAGCCCAACTATGAAAAAATCAGAAAAAGGAAATTTTTTTTCAGATGAAAAAAGATATCCAGATTTCGAGAGAATGTCTCCAAGAAAAAGATTTCGAGCTGGGGTTTTCTTGCCAATTTTTTACAATCTTATAGTGCAATTAAACAAAAGAAGGGATTTCTACGAAGTTCTCAACACAAGATTCGAGATATTCAGAAATCTTCATGAAAAAGAGCAAGAAGTCACAAAACAGGCAAAATACTCGGCTGAAAGCTACCCCAAAGACATCGATGAAGACCAATTTGTGCGAGAGTGTCAGCATTTCAAAATGTACATGAAGGTAAAAAAAAATAAGAACAACAAGAGGAATCTTTTCCTACATCAGGAGAAACAAGTTAGAAAGTACTGTGACATAGCCATCCTGTGATGACTATGTCTATTGGGATCCGCGTA
>BMAV01004045.1:96785-112315 GCA_019973955.1 Trichonephila inaurata madagascariensis
TTATTTTTATTTCTATAGCTCAATGCAAGTGCGATCAGTGTCAAAATATCAATGCTAGAAATTAAACTTTGATGTTTCGTGAAAAACTTCCATACGAGTACTACCTAAAGTACTATATTCTGGAATTCATGTTTACACTAAAAATTAAACTTTATAAAACTGTTCTTGCATAAAAAAGTATGTTTTTGGAAAATGTGTGATACCCCCTACCTGGGGATACCATCTCTTCATCTACTGGACCTAGATTTGTGGAAGGTAATGATTGATGACCCAAGCTAGCCATAATAATAAAAAAAAACAATTTATTATTATCCAATTATATTGATCAAAGACGGTCTTCCTATAGGAAGAAAATCAGGAGTGATATATCGTAACCCTAAATCTTATGTGATTAAGTGCCTGAAGTTCTAACAGTTTAACTCTTCATAAAATTATCCTATGAATCTCAATCTTCCTTACTTTATTTGAATAGCTAAAGCCCGTTCTATAATTGCGTCAAAAACCACAATGATACAGAAAAACAGGTCGTCAACTTCACACATAAATTACTAACAGCTTACAAACTTGCTTACATACCTTAAAAACATACCTTGCACCTAGAAAAACACAACATCTGTTTTCTTTTTATCTATTTTAAAGTGGAATATTTTGCCAAAAAGAAGCAAGTGGGGGCTAGGATTGCATATTGTTCTGATAAAAGTCATTTCGTCAGTTTTTTTTAAAAAAATTTTTTATACTCTAAGCTTGAATTATTATTAAAAGGTGAAAATAAGGCTACAATTAAGCTCAAAGAAGTAAAATGACAGATGTAACACGATTCCATTTCGTTCTTTTTTAAAGTTAAGGTATCCAACTACGTTCGGAACCGTGATTTTAATAAAGCGCATATATGGATAATTTTCATGATATTTACTGTCACTTAGATTAGAATACATGTATAAAATTGTTTTAAGGACATTTTGACAAAAACAATTTATTTAAATACAGTATTTTGGCGAAAAGTTAACTTAGAATAACCTTTTTTCAAAATGTTCTCCTTTTGTGAAAAATGTTTCTATTATAATAATATTTTGCCTGTATATAGCTCAGATATTTGTACAGAGGCTCAACTATAATTTTTGACAAATTCACATTATTTTCAGAGTTACAACCCATTGAAATAATTATCAGCGTTTCTTTCTTAAAATTTCTCCCCTCTGTTGTCGTAAAACATGAATAAACCCACTTCTAAGTTATATATTTCAAAAATTCTAGTTGAGATTCTAGTACAGATGTCTGAGCTATATACAGGCAAAATATTATTATAATAGAAGCAATTTTTGCAAAAGGAGAATATTTTGAAAATGGGTCATTCTATGTTCATTTTTTGTCAAAATAAAATAAAATACTTGATAATTTTTTATTGTAATACTATTCTTAAAACAATTTTATATGCATTTTCTAATCTAAGTGACACTAATATCATAAATATTATCCATTTATACGCTTTTGCAAAATCACGGTTCCGAACGTAGTCGGATACCTTAAGCTGCAGGTGTTGCCAGAAAGGAGAAAATCTGCATGTTTTTAATAAGGTTAACGATTTTTTTCCCATTTATGTTGGTTCTTTCACTGCGCTTTTTTGTGAAATTCGACTCTTATTTCATGATATGTTTTTCTTTACATCAACAACAATGCTGTCTTTGATCTTTAGACATGACGCTATCTAGTGGCACACGCAGGAATTTTTCAAGGTCCGAGGATCGAAAGTCCACTATCCTTGCGTCATACCCCGATACATACCCCAAACATATTCTTTTGATTTTATTCGTTATCATGAACAAAAAACATTAAAAAATAAATTATTTTTTAAATAATTAACATTAATTACTAAAATAAGTTATTATTAACAACTACTTAATTAAATTACCAGAATTATCATTATTTTAGTACTATATATTCTGGATTATAATTAATTGAAAAAAAAAAAATAAAGGGCGATGAGGGGGATCCGGACTTCCTGGCCCCCTCGCCCCTCCCTCTCCTTGTGTGTGCTATTGACGCCCTCTTATTTCAGATTGCAATGACTTCGAATTAGAAAATTGCGCTTTAGTGGCATCTTGAAGTAATTTTAAAACCTTCGCCAAGGGATGCACCAAAATAGAATCTTACCCACTATGTCTTTATTGTATTTTTCTCTTTTGTTTTTTATTATTTTATATAAATTCTCGAAAGCATGGCAGTTTTTCTTATGGATAACATTTTCGTAAATTTTGTGATTGTAAATATTAAATGAATTAAGTTTAATTATATTTTGATATTACAAATACTTATTTAAAAATACATTTATTTCCACATATCATGGACTTTTTCCAACTTATTTACTATTTGCATAATTGTCTGAGAGTGAAAGAGCCACTTTATAACCCTTTTCCTTTGTTTGGTTAAGAAACCTTGCTGTACCTAGAATTCTGAGGGTCATAAACTCAGTTTGTTTAAATATTCTTGAATTCGAAAGTTCAACTACAAATAAAATTCGGAGGAATTCTTCCTAAATAGTGTGAAAATTCCATCTGCAGATATCTAGAGGAATGTCATTAAATATAACTTAAAGTAATATCGCAAAAATGTTGACAATAACCCTTTAAAATTTAAAATACATATACAGAGAGAAAAGAAGAACAATTAATGTCTGTAGAGAAGGATTGTAAAAAAAGCAAGGATGTTGGATAACAAGTAGCACTACTATAGAGGGAGAGGAATTATAGGACTTTTTGTGATTTAATGTATCCGACTACGTTCGGAACCGTGACTTTGCAAAAGCGTATAAATGGATAATATTTATGATATTTAGTATCACTTAGATTAGAATACATGTATAAAATTGTTTTAAGGACACATTGCGACAAAAAAAATTATTTAAATACAATATTTTGGCAAAAAATTAACTTAGAATGACCTTTTTTCCAAATGTTCTCCTTTTGTAAAAAATGCTTCTATCATAATAATATTTTGCCTGCATATAGCTCAGACCTCTGTACAGAGGCTCAACTAGAATTTTTGAAACGCATAACTTGGAGGTCGGTTTATCCATGCTTTACGAAAACAGAAGGGATAAATTTTAAGAAAAAACGCCGATAATTATTTCAAATGGTTGTAACTCTGAAAATAATGTGAATGTTTCAAAAATCATAGTTGAGCCTCTGTACAGAGGTTGGAGCTATATACAGGCAAAATATTAATACAATAGAAGCATTTTTTACAAAAGGAGAACATTTGGAAAAAAAGGTTATTCTAAGTTAATTTTTTGCCAAAGTACTGTATTTAAATAATTTTTTTATCATAATGTCCATAAAACAATTTTATACATGTATTCTAATCTAAGTGACACTAAATATCATGAAAATTATACATGTATGCGCTTTTTTAAAATCACAGTTCCGAACGTAGTCGGATACCTTAATAGGTTAATATCAATCAAGTAATGGCTGAATTTTAATTATTTCATTCAAAGAAATATATTGCAAAATACTGTCAATTTGCTTACGATTGCTTTTCTTAGGAGAAGGAGGAGGTGGGCGGAAGAGATGGATTTTAATGTCGATAATCTAATTCTCAATTACTCCTTCATCATATCAACTCTTTACATACTGTTTATACTACCAGCACAAGTTAAAAAAAGAAATCAGCTATTTTGTCTTCAGTAAATTCAACACATTTGAGAGCTCGTCTTTCTCAAAATTAATATATTAGCTAGTTAAGTTTATGCAATGACGAATGATTTAGTTATTTGAGGAGAAATTCAGATAATTATTAAAAAAAGATTTTTTTTATAAACAGTTTGTTCCCATTCTGAACTTTGAAGTTCGGTTAGTGCAAGAAAGTTTACATTATTTATATATAAAGATTAGAAGCATAGAAAATAACTTCTTAGATAACAATATTTATTTTTTCATAATAAACAAACGTACATTGTAAATATTTAAAAATAAAAGTGTACAAAATCGGAGGAGAATAAATAGTGTTTTAAATCTATAACTGCATGTCAATCAGATATATTCGGATTTGACTTTATAAGTTCTTTTCCAAATGTCACAAAGACACACAGTTGAGTGGAAGCGGAAGAAAATAGTAAGTGGTGTTGTTACATGAGCAATAATTGTCCAAGCCCAAAAGCCATAAAATTCCATTTGGACTGGGTTAGAATCGGCTCGTCGAGTTTCCAGAGTATTAATAGCCCACATAGCAAAGTTGCAAACAAGAAGGAAAGTTACCATTTCCCTTCCTGGTTTTCGATGTGCTTGATCACTATTGCCGGCACATCTTCTGGATGCATCCAGTATAAATATAGTTTGAAAAGTACCTTGAATTAGGCATACTAAAGCTGTTAATAGGACTAAAATTGTGTTTTGGTCAATAGTGAAATGTCCGCCAATGACACTGAACATTGTAAAAAGATATAATCCACTTTGAGCCACGACTAGTAAAATACTGTCTAGCTCCATGATTTGATGAGGGTTGTACTTGAGCTCTCTAACTTGAACCAGAGCAATAACTACTGCTAATGTTGTCAATAAGTATAAAACAAGTTCTGCTATATGAGCTTCTAATATTGCCAAATATTTGTATTGCGGTTTATTTATGAGAACAAAAAAGATGATAAGGCATATTATTGATAGCACAAGTACCATGATACCAGTGAATAGGCCTTTGTTAGCCTTAGCACAATCGACTTGATAATAATGTCTATGTCGGCTGCCATGAACCAATGCATGGTTTAAACTTGCGCTGTCCATAGCATTAGTGACTTGTCTGAACTGCCCGATGTTTTTCCACATAACATATAAAATTGCTGCACAAATTAGGCTGTACTCGATAGTGCATGGGAAAAGAAATGGACTGGCGTTTTGTACCAATTCACCCATTATATTCAACCGCCTGCAGCCGTGACTGATGTAAATCCCATGCATATCTATAGAGCGAGCCATCCTATGATGATGAGTGTTGTTGACATGCTCTACAAAGTCTTCTCCAAGTGGTGAGATGTAATCTTGTTCTGAAAGAAATAATTGCCGAAAATTAGTGATATCAAAATGAATTGTAATGAATGTAATTAATGACAAGAGCTACTTTTAAGAACTTATGTACATATAATCATATTTTCCCAATTTACTTTAAATTAAGTGAATAAAAAACTAGTACACTTTCATTAATGCATACATTTTTTTGCTTAATTCATAAGCCTATGGCTTTAATAATTTTCATTTAAAAGCATCTACTTTGAAAATTAATAAAGTTTAAATGCTATTCTTAATATTGAATAAAGTAAGTTCGTATGAGAATTATAAAATATTGGCTGTTGCTAAAGGTCTGAAAGTACTAAGTGTGTAGCTCCAGCGAAGTAGAAAACAGAGGACACGATGTTTTATCATATTATACCCTTATTTATTGATGTAGTTGGGTTGTATACATTTTGAATAGGATTTGAAACCTTTGTTACTCAAATATTTCCATTTCAGCAACAAAGAGAATAATTTTGTATTTTTAAAAATATTCCTATAGTCGGATGCCAGCTCAGGTGACGTCTTCGTCATTTAACAGTAGCTCAAAGTTACGAGGTCTGTCACTTATAGACCTTTCGTATCTTTGAAGAGAGAGAGAGAGAATATGGCGTTAATATTAAATATTCTCATATTGATACATCCTATAAGCATTTAGCATTCAGAAAGAGTATGAGAAATTCTTAAAGGAATGAAAAAACAATAATTTGAAAGAGTTTGGGAATTTTAAACTCTTAAACTTGCATTACTCTGTACGATGAGTGTTAAAAAAGTATTGATCCTTATCTTTTCCGGCACAAACAAATGAACTGAATTACGTGTTTTTGGCTGGAGATGAATATTCAAGCTCATATGTGAAATTTCTCCCTAATTTCAAATAACATCAGTTGATCGCACTGAACCTCTGAGTGAAGTTTAGCTTGTGCTTTTTTATTTATTTATTATTTTTTGTTTTTTTTTGTTAAATGACGGAGTGGTTTGAGCAGCGGTATTGCTTTAAATTTTGCATAAAGCTTGGAGAAACTCAAGTAGAAACTATTCTCAAGATTCGACAGGTTTTTAAGAATGGTGCTATGAACATACCTCTTGAGTAAAGTTGTGATACAGTCTCTTTAAAGATTGTCGCATATCAGCACATAGTAAGTCCCACTCTAGTAGTCCCTCAACAATTCGAAATGTGATTATTACCAAAGAAGTTCGCACTTTGGTCAAGCATGATCATCCTGTAGTAGTCCGCGTACGAGGTGGGGATAACGTCGGATCAGTACATTTAATTCCAATAGATGATATAAGAATGAAGAGTACCTGCAAAATTCGTGCCAAAGTTGCTACGGAAGGAGCAGAAGCAACTCCGTTTAGAAATCGCATGAGATATGCTCGACAACACAAAAAGTGACCCCCACATTCAGGGACGTCTTAAGACTTCTTGAGGCCCTGGTCTCAGTACGATTTAAGCTCATTTAGGGCTCTGATCGCAGAAGATCTACAGGCCCCCTTGGCACTGGAGGGTCAAAATTTTTAACCAGAAAATCTGTTTAAGTTCAGCTTATCTGGGCCCCTGGGCGCCCACCCCAAGCGCCCAATGGATAAACCGGCACTTCCTGGACCCCTATACAAATTTAGGCCCTACATATGACCAAGAAAAGTAGACAGTACATAGCATAAGTTGTCAAATCTTTGTACAAACAATAAGCCGAAACAAATAAATGTGTATGATTTGCAATCGCACAAACCGGCCCGACCGACTGCCGTCTTTCGACTGAATGAGTAATGATGATGTATGGTGGTAGGCCTAGACCTATGTGGGGACCACGGTCATCACTAGTACTGAGTTGACGTATCATTCGAAATTCTCAGTTTTTCGGAGAGCATAAACGAAAATAACATTTGACCGTTGAAATTATTCGAATCATGATCTTATTAAGGCTGAGTCGAGAATGAGACGAGGTACCCATTGTGGCTGAGGCCCTGAGCCCGAGCCCAAATGGCCCAAGCCTTAAGACGTCCCTACCAACATCATGTAAACTGTGATCACTGGTGATGAGCCGTGGATTTATAGGAAAGAGCCAGAAACAAGAATGCAGTTCCCTCACAGTGGAAAAACATCCGTTATCCCCAAGAGCTAAATAACGCACATTAGGTCTACAACAATGTGAAGATCATGCTAACCACTTTTTTTTTACTCTCATTGGATGGTGCATCTCAAGGCATAACCATTACAAAGGAATAATACGATCTGGGGAGGTCCCTCGAGGTTCTTCGTTCCTCTGGCTGCTTTGTAATTATTCGTCATATCTAATTCGGAATTTCTTAGCCAAATTCCAGTGGTTCAGCAAGCTTTCTACTTTACTGATACGGTTTCATATGGCTTCTCACTGTTCCCGAAATTGAGAATGCTCCTGAGAGTGACCCGATTTAAATCCAAAGAGATCAAGCAGAACACGATGCCCTCCTGAACAGTTTTTTAAACAATTACTTTCAGAAGTGTTTCCTACAATACAGTGACCATTGAAAATGTGTGAAGCTCCATGGGGAATTCTTTGAAGGAGTTTAGTGTCTGCATACATAATTGTGTTTTTGCCAACCAGAGTTTTGATACTTTTTAACACCTCTAGGATCAGAAATGGAATACTCATCTTCGTAATAAAAATCTTTTTTCTTAAATAACTCGGACAGGAGCCCAGGAAATGTTAGAAAGGCATTTAAATTAATTAATCAAATTTACAGGGCGTGGCAAAAAAACTCGGGCATATTTCTTGCCTCCTAGAATAGTTAACGAATTGCCTTTTAATTGGTGTTTTCATGTTTCTTTATTTAACACTTTAATAATAAAATATTTTTTATTATAATTATTAGTTTGTACATTGATTTACGTGTTTTTGATAATGTCGAGCAAAAGGTCTGCTATTTTAGAGTTGTTTCAGCAAGGAAAATGTTGAATGTACCCCGGCAAACAGTGTCAGATGCAATCTGCCACTTCCAAGAGCTTGCAATGATGGTCAACGTCCAAGGAAGTGGGCGAAAACGCATTATAAACACTTCAAGGAATCGTAAGGCCATCGAAAAGAGAGTCTAGAGAAATCTGAGAGTTTCCATGAGTAACAGATCGATGAAGCAAATAGAAAAAACGGAGCTTGGACTGAAGCCTTACAAGTTGCTAAAAGTGCAGCTTCTCACTGAAAAAACAAACTCGTACAGCTCCGTAGATGCTGAAAACTTTTGAGATGGGCCGCAAGTCACAGCTGGGAGAGATTCCTTTTCTTTGATGAGAAGATCTTTACGGTTCAACAAGTTCATAACTCCCAAAACGATGGAATACGGTCTGTGAACCCTCCAAGCACCTCGGCAATTGTTGAACATCACCAATATCCAAAGTTGATCCTGGTCTGGGGCGGAATTTGCGCAAGTGTCAAAACATCTTTGGTTTTGGTGGAAGAGGGCGTTAAAATCAATCAAAAAGTGTACCAGAGCTACATTCTTGAAGCTGTTGTACTTCCGTGGGCCCAAAAGCATTTCGGAAATGCAAATTGGACGTTTCACCAAGACTCTACACCAGCTTACAAGACCAAAAAGCCACAAGAGTGGTGCAAGGCAGACATGATATCGTCCAGAAATGAAGAATCGTCTGAAGAATGACCACCCTACACTCCGGATTTCAATTCCATGGATTACAGTGTATGATCCATTTTGTATATATATAGTCCAGGGCCTGCACTAAACCGCACAAAACTTTGGACTCTCTAAAGCAATTGCTTCTACGGGATTGGGATAGATTAAAGGTAAAAGACTTGTGGTTCGTTGTTGAAAATTTCTGCAAGTGTTTGCGTCTCTACATTGCTGCAAACAGCGATCACTTTGAAACCAATTCAATTTATTAGAAAGAGTGTACTCTTATTATTATTTGTTATATTTTGTGAATTTCTTAATTTTTTGTAAAGTTATATAAGAAATTGTTTGTCCGGGGTTTTTGCCGCACCCTGTATTTTTTTGTTACATCAACTTCTATACAGGCAAATCTGTTCTAGTATTCTATATTTTGTTCAGCAAAATGAACTAAAAAAGTTTGAGTTCCAAATAACATTTCACTAAAGTTGTGCAATAAAATGGAAGTAATTTATCAATTTTAATGCTCAAAATGTATGGAAATTGCTGAGCTTTAAGAATCTCTTTTTCCGTTTAAACTGAGAAAATAACGTTACACTCTTTCAAAAAGATAAGTTTCTTGTGAATAATCAATATTTGATTTATGCCTTATAATAATATTCCTTACCTAAACTTTGCAAGCCATCTGCTTGGTGTGCCTCTATAACAAAAGCAGGTATCAGGTTTGTAGTATTTGGAGTAATGATAGTTAATATTTCATGTTTTGTTTCTTGCACAAGTACATGTAACCAAACACACATATTGGTTGCTATCATATGCATTAAGCCGAATCTTGCCAAAGTACGATACTTGCTTATTGCCATCTAAAAAGAAAAGAAATGGCTTAAATGTTACGTTATGGGTAATATTATCATATTTTTAATGCAATACTGTATATTGACTTTTAGCTACCTTTTGTTGACAAATGATTAAATTAAAATATCTAGCATATGATTACAAAATATAACTGTAAGTATGTTTTAAGCTCAAAGGTTCTATATTTCAAGTAATATTGCGTAATTTTGTTATTTTATAATAGATTAACGATCATTTTTGTGTCCAGTTAATGATCTTGAAAATGGTCAAATAGCCTATTAAAATGAGGGGTTTTTTACTTTATTAAAATGTTATATAATATAAAAACTAAGATAAAATAAAAAAAAAAGAAGAGTTATATTTATAAATTCTAATATATAATATAACTTCTCTATAAATATTATATATCCTATATATAATATTTATAGAGAATGATAAACATTTTTCCAATCATACTCTTCAAAACTATATATTTCTTTTACTTCTAAAGGGTAATATGCGTATGTATCTATATCTCGTGTTAGAGCAAATTTGGATTGAAAGGTTTGATAAAAAAAACCCCATCCAACAGTTCCAAACTAATACCGGTTACAGAACTACTATGTCGTATAAATCTTAAAGACAATATATTCTGATTACAGATCTGATACTTATCTGATTGATATATTCTGATGATTCTGAAACTACACTGGCCTCCGAAAGTTAAGGAACAACGTGTTTTTCGATGCTCACCGTAAAAAAAATGACAGTAACAATAAAATTTATAGTTTAGACGAATGATAAAAACGAACTTTATACAAATTTATGCAAAAACACAATAACTACTACTATTTTTTAATTGGAAAGAACACATATATATGAGTGAGAGAAAAATATGCATACATCAAGCTTTCGTAATTACGCGTGTAACTGTTGTTCATTTACAACTTTTCTTAGCAGATTTGTTGACAATAGGTAGTGGTGTCTCGCAATGTCTGAGAGAAGCCATTTGCCCGATTTGTTAAGGTGGAGGGCAGTCAGATGGATGGAAATGGGATTGTCACAGACTGATGCTGCTATGCGTCTTAATGTGTCTCGTAGTGTGGTCCACCGTCTCTGGAATCAGTATCAAACCGAAGCATCTGTGTCCAGAAGACATGTTCCAGGCCGACCATAAGCTACAGCACCTGCAGGAGACCGTTTTATCGCTCTTTCGGTCCGAAGGAGAAGAAGGATTTCTGTGCCGCAATTTGTTGCAGACCACTCTGTAGCATCAGGGAGAAGAATATCCGCTAGTACGGTGAGAAGGCATCTTCACAATTCAGGTCTCTATGCAAGGCAACCAGTTGTGCGTGTACCTCTCAACAGACGACAGAGAAGGGCCCGCTATCTTGGGCAAGAGAACACGTTTCCTTAACCAGACAGAGATGGGCTTCTGTACTCTTTACAGACGAGTCCAATTCACACTGGAGAGCGATTCAGGACGTCTGGTCATCTGGAGGGAACGAAGCACCAGATATCAATCCAACACTGTTGAAAGACACAGTTACCGAGGTAGTGGAATAATGGTTTGGGCAGGGATCTCACTCGGTGGTCACATTGACCTGCATGTGTTCCAGGGATGAACTCTGACTGGTGTGAGATATCGGGATGAGATCCTTGATCCATGTGTTCACCCGTATACCGGTGCAATTGGCAATGGCTTCATTCTAATGGATGATAATGCACGATTTCACCGAGCTGTAATTGTTGAGAAATAACTTGAGGGTCTTGGTTTGGAGTGAATAGAATGGCCAGCTTTTTTTCCCGACTTAAATCTGATAGAACATCTTTGGGACTATCTTGGTAGGCAGGTTGCTGCTTTAAGTCCTCCTCCAAAGTCTTTAGGAGAGCTGGAACAAAGCTTACTCCGTGTCTGGTTTTCGCTTCCCATTTTGATAACCGACAACTTAATTGACAGCATAGAAATTCAATGCCACCAATGTATTCAAGCCTGGGGTGGGCATATCCCTTATTAAAACCCATTTTTGTTATGTTTCTATGACATTTTACCACATAAAACTGTGATTATTATTTTTTCCAAGAATGGACTTTTCCAGCGAGATTTCCTTTTTTTTTTTGTTGTAAATCATTTTTTAATTTTTATTATGTAAACTTCTATCTTGCAGTCAATACATAACTGTTTTCTGCACATGTCATCCAAATTTGATGTTTCTACATTCATCCATTTGCAAATAAGGCGCAAAAAAAAAAAAAAAACGGTTGTTCCTTAACTTTTGGAGGCCAGTGTATATAAATCTAATATTATTTTTTATCAATAATCAGCATAAAAATAAATTTATATTTATTCTAAGATGGGACACGAAAATAATCCATCAGTACAAAACGAAAGCCCATCAGTACAAAAAATTTACAAGAACTAGTAAGAAATTACCTGAGCATTATGTAAACCACAAATGATTTAGTCTTCTTTTAATATTTTTGAATATATCAATGTCTTAATTCAAAAAAAATTTCGCCCATTATTAGTCAGTGTTTGAAATGCTATTGAATCGCATTGGACGTTATATTTTAATTTCAGAGAAAGATTTTAAAAGACTGGTTTTTCAAAAAAAAAAAAAGTTTTATCTTAGTTGTCCTTCCTTATTTCTGAAATATTCAGAATGTTTCCACTTTCAGTATAACATTTTCTATAAACATTTTGCATGTCATGAGAAAAACATTAAAAAATTTGTAAATGCATTTCATATGATTCTTTATATGTATATATAATGCATATTTAAATTTTGTAAAAACATATGGCATACAAATAAAAGACCTTAATATATATATATATATATATATATATAGGTAGATAGTTACCTGCATATTCAAATTTTAGATAAAATTACTTATTATCTTAGTTTTATTTTATATATATATATATATATATATATATATAATCATAGTAATTATTATTATTATTATTTTAATACATATATTATCCTAGTGTCCCTCAAGTAACGGTAGTATTAATACATACTATTTAATTATTTTATTTCTATTAATTTCACACTCTTTTGCTAAGAGCTACTATTCAACCAATTCCATACTTTGAATTTGTATTTGGTTCCAGAATCTGGCAATAATTTGTTCATTGTACTCAGATTTAGCGCAGGCTATGCATTTTTGAATGCAACTTTTTAGGTAAGTTACTTTTTTCTTATAATGGATTTAGATATTCTATCCATTATTTTCAATAGGATTTAGCTCACTATCATTAACAGAAAGCGGGAAGTTTGACTGGCCAAAAAAGCTTGATAAGTCCCACTTTTATATAATGTATTATACATAAGAGCTATCCTAAGTCAGCAATGTTTATAATATACTGCAGCATCCATATATGTAATTTTTTGAATTCTATTAATTTTATATAATTTCTAATATATCTTTTCTAAATTCTAATATCTGGTTTCTATTACAATTTCTGTTTTTGCATGCTGCAGTTATAGAGATGATTCATCTCTCTATAGTAGAGAATATTAACTATACATATATGTATATATATATTGCCTTATTTTACTTTGTAAAATCCATCTATGATATCTTATCCTATGAAATAAAATTCCTTAATGAGGTATATCTTAATACTTACCCGTGAGTTAAGAAATATGAAGTAAAGTTGTATAAATGTAAATGCCATTCGGCTGCTAGGGGTCAAGGCGTATAAAATGTTATAGCAATGAGATGCCACCTCTAATTCGAAAAACTGTCCAAATTCCAATCCTGAATAAATCATGCTGCCTATCCCGAATGCTAAAATATAAACATACATTTCATTAGATAATCTTGTTGAATTTAAAAGGGGATTGTGCAAGAGGAAATTAATAGATATGTAATACAAACACAATTATTGTATGAACTCAAAAGAATAAATTTCTTAAGAATGAATTAAAGTATTCGTGAATACTTTTAGATGCAATGAGTTACTGTGCAAATAAACTGGAACACACAAGCTTCGTTTTTTTATGAAATTCATCCTTTCACAGAGATTTTTTTCCCTGAAAACGGTTCTAATAAAATTTGGTTTTGAAGCGTGATTGTGTAAAGGTCGCCCCAATGCGTCCAGTAATGTGGGAGAGTCGGAAGGAAGACTAGCCATATTGAAAATAACTTCAATTTATTCTCAGTTATGAATAACAACACAAATTCTATTAACTAAAGTTAATAGATGCACCCAAACACCAAATATGGAAATCAATTAACGAGGTAGGTTTAAATAATCAGATCACTTACGTCTAGGCAATTTCTTCTAATTTTTAACTACCTAAACTAATTTCATTCCTTATTGACAAATCGTCAACTTTAATATTACAATAATCAGCTATGAAGTATCCACGACTCACTTCACGTTTAAATAATCCCTGCTAGCCGTTAGCAGCCTAACCTCACTCTCTCTTTCTTTCTAACCTAAAAGTTTAATCTTTATAGTCTTAATTTGCATAGTCACATTTTCCTTGTAGAAGGAAGCTTTATAATATAATAATTTTTAAAGACCCAATATTTCCCAAGAGGATTATCATTTAAGAGAACGCGGATAGACCCGTCACAGGTGGCTTTAATTAGTTTAAACTGGCTTGACCACGAGATTATCCCAATTAGAGCATTTTTGAATCAGTTTCGTTTCAGCTGATGTTAGAATGGTTCGATTGTATGAGTTGTCTTGTTCATAGATGTATGAAAAAAATGGACACTACTTCCAGAAGAGAGATGGACTAAAACTGTTATCCTTGGTCAACATACTTTTATGACTGTTGGTAGCTGCAGTTGGAATTAAAAATAACCAGTGTTTCCAGGATTACTAATCAACAAAATAATCTTAGGACACTTTCTACACAATACGGACTTAAATGAAGGGCAACACCCATGACAGACAAAAATCTTGTACTTAACAGTAAAATGCACCCTTGAAAGACAAATATAAATTTTCATTCAAAATTATTGGCTACTACGTGAGCGGTGATTTATTGACAGTACAACGAAGGCTTATTGAAACAGAAAGGTGGGCAAGTACACAAATCTAAAAAACAGTTATTAACACCTATAATGAAGAAGAAACGTTTGTATCAGGCTAGAAAATATTTATCCTGGATTACACAACTCTGGAATACGTTGTATTTAGTGAAATGAAAGCATTTTTTTTGCAAAGGTTTGGATCAATATTTGTCAGGAGAAGCATTGGAGAACCAATTAGGGGGAGCAGCATCATAATCAAACTATTAGGAACTATAGATCATCTGATATCTGAAGGTTCTTGTAGCTTAATTCCAGTTGCGAAAATGATGAACTCTAAAAATATATTTCAATGCTAGAAGATAAAATCGTGCTTTTTATGTAAATGTTCCCTGGTAGTGATGATGAAATTCAACAAGATCCTGTTCCATGCTATAATTCTAAGTGATAAGTGATTCTAAGTTCTGATAATATTGTAAAAGTTTGGCTTTGTGTAGGTAACGTCAAAAATTTATATGTTTTAAATTAGAGGAATCCATACCGAAGAATGTTCAAGATGTCATTAAAGATGGAGGAAGTCATATTTTCTATTAAAATGCCATATCATGCATGTAAGTGAACTCATACTAATTAAACTACAAATGTGAAAATCTTTTGTGTTTGTCCCAATTAGTATGTATTGTACTGTAAAATAATTTATGGATTATATAAGAGAGAGTATTATTCATTAAATTATATTAATTTAAAGATGACTACCAAAAATAATTTTTAGTTCCTGTTAATCAAGTTTAAATTCCGCAACAGTTTAAAAGTAGCTGAGAATTGCAATGAAGATTAAGAACGCTTGATGTGTTATTTTAGGTCTTTGTCACCGATGATTTTTGAGGAAAAATCTCAAAACGTCAGCAATGTTCAATTTTGGTAATGCCCATTTATGAGGTTCGATCTAGTTTTACTTCGTCATTTTGTATTTTATTTTATTCTACTAGTTTCTCTTTTTCCATCAAACCAGTAGTTCCTTTACAGAAGTTCATGCAAATATGTAAAAACTGAGAAGAACTG
>BMAV01004045.1:117315-149695 GCA_019973955.1 Trichonephila inaurata madagascariensis
ATTCTGTATTTATCAAACAATGGGGTGACAGGTATGGTCCGAAGAAGTGACTATCCACAATGCTAACCTAAACATTTACCATAAAATATCTCTGTACTGTACGACTTGTCACATGGTGTTTTTCCACCCCACATACGCTTCATAAGGATTGTAGATTCCATCCATTGAAAAGAGCGTGAATGTTTGATGTACACCACACACTGCGAAAAAGGAAACTGCCACTATATCAAAAGCTATTCAAGGTTCCTATTCTCCTTCCTCAAGCAACTAGAAGCATACGTGATACGGATGCATATCGTTTTCCTGCAAAATCCTTCAGAAGCTGCAGTGGGAAATGTCATTGTGCTGAAGTATAACTCATGTATTCGAACTTGGTGTACCCTGTATTAAACTTAGCACAATCTCCTCAATGTCTGAAGCCCGTATTTTTCGTTCACGGATCATGAGGGTTCTCCAGAAGGAATCCCTCTCAGATAATTGCTGGTGCAATCTTGCCAAGACATTAAGCCTTACTATACGTACTATCGCCTTATTATCGACACGACAGAAATGCCTTTCTGACTCTGCATTGCTACATGATTTCGAGGCGTCACCCTAGTCCTTCCTAGAAATTTGTTAACCTGGTGCTGAGATACTTTATATATAAAGAAAGAGATATCAAAGGGAGATCATATTTATTTTCATAGAGTATGCTTTAGAGTTATGTATTTCTTATACACTCTTCTGTCTAAAATTAAGGTCACAAACACAAAATCTGTGAAAACTGAAGAATTATTTACTGTGTTGCCACGAAACTTGGCATAGAGGCGTATCACAATGTCACAAAGAATATGGCAACATAAAAATGTGGAAAAGATTTTAATTGTGAATTAAGATACAAGTCATATAAAAAAAGTGTGAAATAATGAATTAGCGAGAAATAATTTAACTCGGAAAAAGTCTGTCTAATATGGAATGTGACCGCTGTGAACTGCTATACAAGCCTCACAACGAGTTTCCATACTGTTTATGAGGGTGTCAATAAGTATTTGTGGCAACAAAGCCCATATTTCCCAAAGCGGGTCTTTTAATGCCTGGAGGGTCCTGAAAGAGGAGCTACCATGAGAAATGGCTTTTTCTAAACCATCCCCAACACGTTCAATAGAATTGTGATACGGTGACCCTCGAGGGTCAATTCAAATGGTGAATATCCGCTCTTTCATGAAACTCATCAAAACTTATGAGTTCTGTGTGGCCGCGCATTTATAGTCCATAAAAATGTAGTCCGGGTCCATAGTACCCAGAAAAACTTCACATTGACTTCCCGGATCTCCTCTCTATAGCGTTGTGAATTGACAGTATCCGCATTGAAAATATACAGTGGTGTAGGACTGCCCAACATTATGTCACCAAACACAAGGATTCCTTTGCCACCAAATTTGTTGATTTTTGTTACGTAGGAGGAATGAAAGTGAGCTTCATTTTCTCTCCTGGCGAAGACTCGACGAGAATCACTTTTTCTGGTACATTTCGACTCATCACTGAAAAAAACATGCACCCATTCTTGTGGTGCCCACGACTGTTGTTATCAGCTTCACAATATGCGGTCTTTCCTGCTGGATGCAGACAAAGGGCTAGACTAGGCACCGGGCGTAAAGGACAGTTTCTGCAAGACGGCTGTAGACTGTTGGCTTGGAAATTCTTATTTTTCTCATATTAGTTAGGTACTCAGTTTTTGGGTTGACTGTCTAATTAAACTTTTGTACAAACGTTTGACCCGTTATAAGTTACTACGAAAACAATAACTCTTCAGGTACAGGATTTGTTAAAAGAAGAATACCTGGTGATAAAATTTGAGCAAGTTGTCGATTCGTTGTTTCAAAAATTATCTAAAACCCTTAATTTCGTCTGGATATGTGAGAAATGGCTATAGATTTGCTCTTTGTGTAACCGAAATGAGCTTTATGAATTTAAAAAGTTTATTTTCTTGTATTGGATGAAAATCCACAAACATACACAATAAAAAGTGTAAATAAATAATACTGATCAAATCATGGCTATTGTTAAATATTTAAAATATTCAGGTACTTTTTTTAAGTAAAATTATTAGTCGAAAAAAATCAAAGATCTTGCTCTAATAATGATACTTAAAGTTAACCACATTGTATGGAAATAACAGTTTGAAGGATAGCAGAATGAAACACTAGAATCCCTGCGATTTTATTAGTCTAAATTTTTAATATCATAATGTTTCATTGATAATATTCGTTTAAATATATTGTATATATAAGCACAAACACACAACGAACTATGTTGAAAAAAAAATGAGTAATAAAATAATTTTATGAATTTCTAATAGTATAGCAGCCAGATAGAAAATGCGCACATCAATAATAAAAAATGGATTCATTATAGTTACAGGATTTCTATCTAAATCGTCTTATCACACATTTATGATATTAACAAATCTCAATCATATATATATATATATATATAATATCCAATCGTGAAGATCAAGATGAAGGTCGATATTCTTACTTTTCCGATGATTCTTCCCGAAAGAAGACGAATCCATCTTTTCTGCTCATTGTAGGGGTCGTTGCCAAAGTATTGATGGATCCCGCGAAAGAGCTTGCTCTAGAAACGACCCCCATATCTAAATGTAGGGACGGAGCACGTTTGCGATTCAGGTTTGAGTTGAGAGCTCCAAGTCCCGAATCTTCACTGACCCGTGAGGGAATATTTGGTCGAATGTCTCCACTGCCCCCAGCTTCTGAAGAAAAAAAAAATTAAATTTCAAATTTAAGAACAAATCAGTCTTATCTCACTTAGGTTAAAGCATGCAAAGGCTGATTTATTATAATAAAAATACTGAAACGCTTAAAAAAAAAGGTTATTCAGAGAGTAATGACAGCAGTTTCGAAATTAAATGATTTTCTTCTTAGTTACAATTGTAAATTTTTAAAATGTTTATATATGTTAACTTTCTATGCTTGTTTACTTAGAATAAGTAATAAATAAATCTTGCTTTGCTTTTATCGCATTATTCTCTTAAGTAAAGAAAAAGTTCTTAAAAACTGCATTTCATTTCTAAGTTAGTGCCTTCACTCAATAGTTTTTAATCATTTTATCTCAAGATTTATCACTTTTCATTAGTAAATTATATTACTACATCACGTTCCCTAATTTTTTTTTTGTTTTAATTTAGAAAATAATCACTAATTGACATTTTTATATACCTTAAAACGATCTAAAAATGAGATTTAACTTTATGTATGATCTATAAAATTTTATTTGTGCTTTATTTGACTATAATAAATATATTTCAAGTTACAAGTGCACTTTATTTTTATGAAAAGCATCTTTTCGTAAAATCCTTGATGAACAATATATTAACATAGCTAACATCTTTCGATACTTGTGAGGAGCTCATGCGGTTTGATTGATTCATTAATTAATATTGCACGAAGAAGCAACAAGAGAGCTATTGCCGATGAGCCTCTTAATTCTGTAACACGGTAAAGGATGAGGGTGACAATTTATCTGGCACCTCACTCTCCTAACTTCCTCTACACTCCAACTTACGAGGCGAAAGTGAGAGTAAATACACACATTGTACCTCAAAATAAGTAAAATGCAATAAATTCGACATTAAAAGCTTCAGAATTTTAAATTTATTCATGCTTAATCATTAGCTTTGCTTAAGGTGCTAGATCAGGAGTCGATAACCTTGTAGCTGTGGCGTGCCAAACCAATTTATCAATATGACACAGGATGCCGCGCAGCAGGAGAAATATTTAAAACAATTTGATTCCCGTGATGATGCATGCAAAGTTAGGGAATAGAAGTCAAGAATTACTATTATATATTGATATATTAGAGTTTATTATAAGTTGATTTTGCCTTTTTAAAGATATTTATACAAAAATTATTATAAAAATACTATTATAAAAAATAAACTATTTATTATAAAAATAATTTTGTAATTTGTTTATTTTTATAATATATAATAAACTATATATTATAAAAATAAACAACATAAAATATAACTATTCCTTCTGTATAGTTAAATAGAAAATAAATATTTTAATACGAGCTTTATCCCTGCACCGCTCAATTTAATATCACAAAATATCAGGGGGATAATTAGTGACTTTCAGTTTGTCATGATTCTAAACATTCAATTGTTAAATTTACTCCTTTGCGTACACAAAATATTTTTCATGTGAGAAATTATTTGTTGGCATTGATATATAGAAACAATAGCGGAAAGCAGAATACATGTAATTTTTTTTAAAATAATTAAATTTCTCCAGCAATGGCATCCAACAATTTAAAATAGCTGCCGATTCATCGTTTAGAGGTACCGTCTAGATTTTTTCGCAACTCTGAAGATATTAGCTCATGACTTCAGTGATGTTAGCTCATTACACTGAAGATTTTAGCTCATTAAGCTCTATTTCAAAATTATCAATTTCCATTCACTCAAAAATTGTCAAATTTTAGAGTGCCACTGAGAACTGCATCAAGTGTCAAATGTGGTACACATGCCATATCTTGAAGACGCATGTGTTAGATTACTCAGCTATTGCATTTCTTGTAACTAAGATACTACTACACAGTATGTTTTTGCTTATAAAATTTATAGTGCTCAGTTAGGCATACAATAGTAATCCTTCCAAGGTATAGTGTTAAAAATCTCAATTTCGGAAATAACCTATTGATAAAATAATGCCTTATTTTTTAAATGAAGTATTATTGAAGGCATGTACAGTCATTTCATAGTATGGAATGCTATGAAATGATAGTTCATATCTCTGATGTGTCATGCATTTTTAAAACATCAAACAAGACTATTATGAGAAATATTTTACCATTGAGATAATAGTAAAATAACATCAGTGTGAAATAATTTCGATTTAATAATGCAGCCGTGTGTTTGAGCCATTGCAAAAGTTATTACGAGCACATTTTATAAAGAAAATATTGTATAGTGGATTTATGTAACACTAGAGATTAAATGGCATATTAATTAAACATTAATACTTAGCAGCGATATTTTAAAAGTATATGTACTTTTGATACTATTCTTTTAACAAAAAATGTTAAATTACAATTTAAAAGAAGGAATTATCTATTAGTGACATTGATATTAAAAAAAAATATTAAGTGTAATAGTTTTTGGCAGTATTATTTTTACAGGTGTATTTACCTATTTTAGCAAACAGAGCATTAATATTTCTCAGCGGATATGATCTATTTATATAATAGTTCTATACTATATATATATATATATATATATATATATATATATATATATATATATATTGTGAAGATTCAATTTTTTACGTTTGAATGAAATGCACAAAATTTAAATTATATTCACAAATAAGTATGAGATTCATTCACAAAGGGAAACAAACTATGTGTGACACAGCATATAAAATTAAAAAATGATCAATAATTACCTCAAAGCCTTTCTTGAACAACTGAATTAGAACCAATCGTAGAAGACATCACGGATTCATCCAGTTTAGTAAAACAATAATGGTTAAAATTTTAAACACAGATGTTTCTTTTTTAAAAAAATAAATGCATATTATCTCTTATTTTAACGTATCGATAACATAATTAGTTAGAACTAAACAGATGATTCAAAAATAAGGAGCCGAATTCATTAAATGGAAGTATATGCGCTATATTTATAATCAACATTTTGTTAAGATTACAAGCGGAAATTGAAATTCCCTTCCAGACTCTCAATTCTTCAAACAAACCCAACAACTCTTTCACTAACATTTTTATGCAACCTAGCTCTATGAAAAATAATGGAAACTCTGTGAAATCAGTGAATTTTAATGAGGTTTATCTTCTTCCTAATACCATCTAAATTTCATTTAATTTTCCTTTTTGAGGAAAATAGATTAAAACAGTCTGAAACAAAAGGTATGAAATAATGTGAATAACACAGACAAGATTATTACGACATGATACTAACAGATCACGTAAGAAATAGCTTTCGGAATACGACAGACTTGAAATTAAAATTTTAAAAAATAACTTTTTACTAATCCTAATTTACATTTTTAATGGAAATGTATCATCTCATAAATTCTTGCATATCTTACTGCAATATAAAAAAATGTTGTGTATGCAAATAAGTTATAATTTTTATCACAAAGTATGTTATTTAAGCAAGTTTGAACGTCATAACTAATTTGTAATCAGCAATTTTATTCCCCAAAACTGATAAAGCATTCTAAAACTCAGGTTAAAAGGCACAGATAATTCTTCAAATTCTAATTTATAGCTAAGGACAATATTTTTGCACGTATGCTCGACTTAAATAGTACTTCTAAGGCTTTCAATATTTGCAACTCAATTTTTAATCATAATTTTCTTCGCTCACCCGCCATACAATCACAATGTATTGAAACCAATAATAACATACTTTGACACTAAAGCTACAATACTACCTTAATAATAAACCGTACAAATTATCAAGATAAGTATTAAACTTTGTATATGTTATTTTTAAGTAAGTTACTTTTAAGTAATATAGGATAAGCATTATGTGTTACCTCTTTCTAGTTTTTAAATTTGAACAGATTGTGTGCAACAAACAAGCGACGTGTATTTTTATCATGTCAGAATGTATTTTGTTTTGCTTCCTTTCAACAATTTAATAACTTTTTAAAATAATATTTTTATTTTCGACTTTTTCATATGCTCACGCTCCCTAGGGGAGCGCGCCCCATAGTTTGAGCATCACTGAATTACAAAGCAAAAATGGAAATAGTATACTTCACTTTTAACGAACGGTGAAAGTATTTCCATCTAATACTATTTTCAAGGTCCTAAAAAATGAAATTACAACATCATAATGAAATGTGCGTAGCTAAATGCAAATTACGGGTAAAGGTGAAAAATATAAGCAAATGATTCAATTTGCATGCGCATCCGGTCAAATTATACCCAGTTTTTGACTACAGCAACCACAGAAGCTGGGTAACTCCGCATATACTATCAGCGACGGATTACAGCATCGGAACTATTGAAGTAGAGTAGAACTTGCTTTGGAGATGCTTGCGAACTGAATACCAGGAGTTATCTCCTGCGGAACGAGACTATATCCTAGAGCAGGGGTAGGCATTAAGTCGATCGCGATCGACCTTTGGACAGCCAAGAACTAAGACGCGCATTCTAAATATACATATTTAGGGAACAGAGACGACAGTTAGACGAGAGAATTAACTTTTCACATTCGATGCGACTGACCTACCTGTGTGAATCTGTATTTTTAACGATAAATGTAATTAAGACAACATATCACTTCTGTCTCCCAGAGGACCACTTAGAATCCAGTGTAAGATTAGCAGTTAGCAATTACATACCAAGATACTCAAGATTGGCTGACAGTATGCAGACTAAGTCTTCTACGCACTATAGCTACGAGAACTAACTTTAAATGAAAAAGATTTATTTTTTTAGTGTATTTTGAATTGTTTGATAATAAATACATCATGTGATATTATTAAATTTAAGGTTATTACTATTATGTTTGTATCTGGCGTTTTGCTTTAAATGGGGTTTAAAGTGTAATTTTTTTTTATTATAGTACATATTCTGTATTTATTATTGTCATAATATAAATATTGCTGACCCCCTTTTTTTTTTAGCTCTCCATACCTACGCCACTGGGTGGACTGCAACATCTTGTGAAAATTAGAAGTAGATCGCACCATGTAAAAGTCTGACAACCCCTGTCCTAGAGATAAATGAATTCGGTTTGTGCATCGCACAATTGCTACTCGTGTAGGACGGCATGTGAGAACAATTCAGCGACATGAACGTATGATCATTTGAAAACAGAGTGGAGAGGCAATAGATTGCACAGATGCACATCAGATCAACATTGACAGCCAGATTCTCTGGATAGTTCGTCGAGACTCGTTTGCTACGGCGCATGAAGTTCAAAGCCTGGCATCATCAGAGGAAAAATTCGCCAGCATCTAAATCATCTGCAGTAGATTGATTGCATGAGTGACAGCTGCACGCACGGCAGCTAGCCACTGAAGTTGTTTTAAGCACTCAATACAGGAGGGCACGTATGACTTGGTGTGAATGTTATTGTACTGGACTCATGAATAGCATCACCTCTATTGTTTTCAGATTAGTCATGATTTAGTTAACAGAGGTATGGGAGGTGAATAATAATAAAAGGGTGAAAAGTAAAAAATGATGGGGCACTTTTATTGCTGCTTTTATGTTTACAAAATGAAAAAGAACACCTTATTTTTTTAACTAGAAAATCTGCCAAAGTTTTTTTGCCCTTTAGTTCATCATGTTATGCCATATCATTATTTTCTACTTTTCTCTGAGTTCAAAGACTCCTTTTTCCTTTTGGTTATTTTCTTCAACCAATTTACGTGCTTTTTCAACATCATTGAATATTTTTTCAAAATTATGCTACGTGATGTTTTTTCTGTTGGCACAATTTCCTTTCAACTTCCCTTCTTTTCAAACAATCGTTTTTCTCTGCTGATCAGAGATTCTTCATCAAGAAAGTGAGAGTCTATTTGACTACACTGCATATGACATAGACAGCATCCAGTGAGTCGAAATCTAATTCCTTATGAACTTAAAAGAGGTTGTAGTTCTAAAATTATGCTATTTTTTTCTAAAGCTTAAAATAATACCTCGAATAGATGACTTCATAACATAAGGGCATCGCGCACGTACATTTCAAGTTTCTTCGTAAAAATGGGGGTTTGCGCGTAATACGGCGAATATACCTAAAAATTAATAATTGCAGCTTGAAAGTATAGGTGCGCGTTATACGCCGAATTTTACGGTATGTTGTATTAATAACATATTGCTGCATTTTTATCAGAAAGAATCTCATGTAAGTGAAAATGCAATAATTCAGGGAATTTTTTTATCAATTTAATATTAAACTAATCCGTGTGGACCATATCAAGACATTTATCTGAGTTCCATTAACTTGGAACTCGTATAGCTTTCATCATTAATTTTCTAGGTATAGTTTAGTATGCTCCGATATACCACATTTTTTTTAAAAATAAGTTTGTCTTATTTATGAAGAGTTAGTCCTAGAAAGGTTAGTTGCTAAGACATGAAGGTTTATTACACAATTTGTGAAAAAAATGAACCACAGAAATGAACGCAAAATTAGGAATTCAAGATGCATTCAGTATTTTTGATTGGAGATAAAATAATGTATTAATTTTTTCAGACAAACTTAAATGAAACAGTATTCAACATATAAGAGAAATATTCTATTTTAACAACATCTCCCCCTCCCCCGAAAAAAATACCCGTCTAAAGTGAAATTCAGAGAGAAAGAATTTGTCATTTTCCAAGGAATTTTGATGGAAATCGATGTTGTAAATTCGATTCAAAGTGAACCAAACATTTATATAGAGTTAGAAATAAGCAACTGGAACTCAAATACATTTTATATAGAAATTTTTAATCTGAATACAATATAGAAATTACGATTGAAATTCGATTAAGGCAATGTAAAAAAATGCGTTGTATTCATGATGCCAAAAATTTCTATTCAGTTTGTTTCTAAATATGCTCCTATAAAGCTTTTACATAGCCCAAGCTCATCAAGGCTAACTAGTTGTAAAAAGACAAGGGTAAAAAAAAATCATCAAGAATACAACCATGGATAAATTTTTTTTCCCGTTGTAATATTTGTTTTTGTGGTAACTGATATTTGGTATTTTGATTATGAACAAAAGTTAAATCTCTGATAAAATACTACACGCTTATCACGTCAGTTGTTTTTTTTTAATCACATTATTCAGATTCCACAGAGACGTAATATTTGAAATGAAAAAAAAAAAAAAGCTCTCCAAGTAAATTTTCCTTTTGCATACGCATGAATGTATTAGAAGGAAGGAAGAAAAACTAGGAATAGACTTTTGACGAGATAAAGTCTGGCCTTAATGAGATGCTTAAGAAATACGAATGAAATTTCTTTTAGTCATGTAAATAAAACAAATTCCATTTATTCGTGTGCATAGCATTTTAAACTCTTTACTGCTTTTATGCGCCTTATTTTTTATGAAATAGTGATAGACTCATTTTAGAACAGTTGGTCCTTTTACATTTACGCAGTCCTTTTGAGATGATTACGTGATAAAATCTCCGATAATCAAGCAAGTCATTAATAGTTCAGGCGATGAAGCATTTTCAAATTTATTAGACCCAAAAGTCCTTAAGTAAAAATAGACGCCAATCCTTAGAGATTTTTTAGAATTGCTTGATGTAAAAGAGTAGAAAGAGTTTAAATTTGTTAGGTGTGTTTATAGCTTAATTTTATCAGTTAAAAATTTCCAAATGCTAAACGTCTATTTACAAAGGCTATTTACTTTAATTTTTGAAGAATATACCGTAAAATCCGACATATAACACGCATCGGCATAAAGGGATTATAATTTCTAAAATTTTCTGAAATATATGATTCTATTTGTATTACTTTATAAAAATTATCGCGTAGGAAGAAAATTTGAATAAATATCTTATTATCAAGAAAATGTTGCTTAAATTAACAGTGCTTCGATGAAAAATATCAGAAATTCAGCTTTTTCAAAACTCTTTGTCAAGGAAAATTCAAAAATTCATCAAATGTTTTTACTAATTCAATGAAAGTATTAAAAAATGATCATTCTGTTGTTAGTCAATAAGTTATTTGAAGAAGAAAAAAGCTAATTATTATTTTTCTGAATAAAGAAGAAATTTGGATGTTCCATAAATGGAACATTGGTGTGTTAAGTTATAGTTTTTATCAAAAAAGTTGTTCTGACTATAGTACATAAAAAAATTGAAATTTTTATCCTCCGAATACTAAGATTTCCAGTAAAAACCGGAAAAAAAATGCTTATGTTGTTGAAAATGTCACATTTTACATGTTTAGATAAAATAGGCTTAGTTCATAAAGATTTACTAGACTTGAAGAAACATTTTCTATTAAGTTCATTTCAATATATTATTAGTACCGTAAAGCCCGACGTATAACACGCACCTATACTTTCAAGCAGTATTTTTAAATTTTTAGGTACATTCGCCGTATAACGCTCACCCCCTTTTTTACAAAGAAACCTGAAATGTATGTATGCAATGCTCTTATGTTTGAAGTAATTTATTCGACGTATTTTCTTAGGCATTTTAAAAAATAGAATACTTCTAGAAGTATAACTCTTTAAAGGTTCATAAGGTCAGTCATTTATTTTAAATAAATACTATTTTGATGTATGTACAAGTCTAAATTTTAATGCTCATCTCTATTTATTTTTAAAGCTATCATTTACATACTCGGTGTATAACTCGCACCCTTAAATTTCGATCTCATGTTTGGTATTAAAAGTGCGGGTTATACGCCGGATTTTACGGTAATAATAATTTTATATATTATAAAAAATATTTATCAATGAAAATTTAAATATATTACAAAAAATATTTATCAGTGAAACTTTAATTTCCATATTGACGAAACATGCACTCTCTGCTTGTCTGATCATTACAGGTTTAGTAAAGTATAATCATTAGTTCTTTTATTTTATCATAAAAAGGAGCAAGTACCTTTCTTTCAGCAATCATCGGGGTGTTATGTGAAAGACGTGATGCCATTATAAAGCGTAAGATAACTTAAAAATGTTCTAAAAGTGACATTAATTAGTTAAAAATCATACAAATAAAGTAAGAAATCAAACTGATTTTAATTGCAATGCGATTAAAGCACAAATAAAGAGTTATGAAATGGACAGTAAAACATTCGTCATTAACTTAAAGGTTAAATAATCAAACAGTAAAAGTACAAACAGAATATATCATTAAAATCCATATTTATTTTGAATTTTATGATATCAAAAATATATAATAAAGCCATTACATAATTATCACATATCTTTAAATTATTCAGAATCAAATTATATTTATTGTATCGATTACCCTTCATACCTATTTTCAAGTTCTACAGATTTGATTCAATTGAACCGGGACTATATACTGGCAACGGACCTCGTAATTTTTCACTTTAGTCAAGTGATAAGGAGGATATCTGAGCTAATACCCCGCTCTCCAAACTCTCACTCCCCGTTAACATGGGGACTTAGAATCTCAACAAAATAAATGCGAATCAACTTCAATACGAAGCAGATCTTCTGTGACATTAGGACTCGAATCTAGGACGCGACTATAACCCCTCGGCTACTGCAGCCGCACTAAAGATTTACAGAAAGGTCTCGTTTTATGCGAGGGTTGGGGCAAAAGTCATGACAACTATTTTTTTTTCTTGAAGGTACCAGTCGGGTTGGAAAATGGGACATATACAGACGAAAGGACAAGGTGTTAACTACATGTGTGGACAATGAATAGCACTGAAATATCGTAACACACGAATTTATTATGGTAGTATACAGGGCAATATGACCTTTTTCACCGTGCAAAAGAGTGACAACACAGTGCACATAAAGTTGACTTGACAAACCTGGGCCTAAAGATCCTCAAAGCAGTCACCTGCTACTGTCACCACACGCTGCCAACGGTGTGGGAGTCACTGAATATCATCAGCCTCAGCATTTGCCGCACCATGTGTGAATTAGGTCACCTGTTGGCTCACAGCATTAGTAATGTCCTTTCGAATTGCAAACCACGTGCTACTGTACGGTATGGTAGGGCATTATTCCCAAGGTCTTCCAGTAATTCACTGTGACGTTCCATCGCATTTCTCCCTCAGGGAACGACTATTTTGATGTAATCGCGCTGCTCAACACGGGTGACTTCGGTCTCACACGACACTCACCAACTGAATAATTTCACAGCCCTCGCTGCGCTACTACAAGCTATCACAGAGCTATCTGTTGTTCTGCAGACACACTATGCCTGCAGAACTTCCACACGACATATATACGTTTGTGATCCGTTCACATATCTACAAGAAAAAAATAGTTGCCATGACTTATGCCCCAAACCTCGTATATGTATATATACACAGAATCATTTTATAACAATTATAATAAATCACATTATACATTTTTTAATTTCTACTGTCGCTTCTAGTATTATGCTTTTGTTAATGTTAATTAATTTAGAATGAAGCTGTTTTTTTAATTTACATAATTAAAAGATATTCAATTAGACGTAATAAATTATTTACGTGGAAGACCCCTTTATAGATAGAGAAAAAGGGTTTTCTAGAAAATTACTGAAAACGATAAACTTTTAAAGACATTCTTTCAATAATTTCACATTTAATTGTTGTAGGGCAAGGGTGTCAAACTCAAAGGCTAACTTGGGTCAAACAAACAAGGTTTGACTTAAGGCTTGCCACAAAAAAGCCAATATTCATAGAAATGTTGGTTTATTTCGAACAATACATTATAATAAACATTTATGAAAGAATAAAAAATTAATGCTTACTTCCTGAGACTTGACATCTCTTCTCTGCAATTTCCTTCCCTAATTTGGGAGAAATGTTTTATTTTATTTTATTATATATTATTGTGTGCCTATATATTTCGGTTGGGCCACAAAAATGTTCGCTGAGGGCCGCATACGGCCCGCGGGCCTCAAGTTTGATAACTCTATTGTAGGGTAATGAATTTTGCTTTTTAATACAATTTTATAAATATATTTCTCATTTATGGATTTACATGAAATAATACTTAATATCCTCACAAAATGTACATCATTTTCTTTTGAATCGTGATAAAATCGTGAAATTTAATTATATTGATACTGTTGGTTATCTTACTTAATTTACTTTTAGAAGTATTCGAAATACAAATATGCACATAAATTACAGTTTGTAATGGATGAGGGGCCTCATCCATTAGTGCACGAGAGTTAAAAGAAAGATGAACCATAGTCAAAACAAACACAATTTATTGACAATTCTCAACAACCTAACAAATTTCAAGAACCCAAGTTAAGAAATGCACCTTTACATAAATATGGGAGCAAACGCGAGGTAGACGAGATAATTGAAGATTTAATTATAAATCGGATCACTTACTCTTAGCACGTCTTGGCAATACACCTTTTAAATATTTGAAGATAATTTCTAAGTTAATCTAATATTCACAAGCCGACACTAATTAAATTTAAATACCAAATTGACCAAATAGTCAATCTTAAATATTAAGCAAATAACGTACGAAGCGCTCTCGACTAGTTTTACGCCAATCACTAACTGATATATCCTTTAGTTTCTAACCTCTCTCTCTCTCTCTCGAACCTGAAAGTTAATCTTTAAATATAAGCCTTGATTTGCATAATTCGCGTCTTCTTCGGGAGAAAGTTTTCAATAGAATAATATTTAAAGTAACAGTCTTACCCCAAGAGGATTAGTAGGGCTTCAAGTTGAGTGCAATTTTATAGAAGAAATTCATTTCTTTTTTCCACAATGACATAAATATCTTATGTCTTAATTTATAAACCTTAGAAATTTTTATTCTGTAATTTTTTTAATACGCGTTTATCCTATTCACATCTATATTGACTATCTGTAGAAAAGCAGCAAAAACTTTCTACAAATCGTAATCAAATTTTTAGTGATAGAGAAAATCAATATTTATTTAGAAGAACAGAATATTTATTTGTCTGTCAGCAGCTTGTGCTTCAACTAGAACAAATTTGCATTTATGCAAAAAACAGAATTAAATGTTGTAGAAGCTGAACTGTGTTTGTTTTGGTACAATCTAATTATGTTTGTCTAGTGATTTAATGAAAGCGGTTAGCAAGGAAATATCAAATGTAATTAGTTTATCATTCAGATTTTAATGACACCACTTAAAGACATTAATGAAATTCAAGAGAGAGATATCAGTTTTCCTCTTAGATCAATTATATCCTGTTACTATATATACTAAACGGTTGTACACTATTTTTTTAACAACGATGTTCTTCTAGATTGAACTAATAGCCTTGATATCGACTGAGCTATTAAAGACGAATTTAAGGTCGAAAAGGTGTGAAGACAAGGTTGAAAAAGTGACCATGGAATAGGGTTATTGCACTTTTAGTTTTTAATAAATATAATGAAGATTATAGGAAGTAATGATATCCAACACACCAATCAAAAAGCATCAATCAATAAAAAAAAAACGAGGAAAGGAAATTTTTGTTCTTGCTATAATTGAATTAAAAACATACACCTGCTCGATAACTGTGTAGTGTATTTTTAGTTATTTAAAGACAAAACAAAAACTGAAATAGAATATTCTGACAATTATTCGAAATGTAAATATGATATACTTATATAAAAATTAATTTCAATTTGGGGAAGAAATAACAGATAAAATTTTCAGGGGTGCGAAGGGGTGTCATTTAATATTAAGATTTCTCTTTTTTTTAGACTCTGAAAGACCTCGTGGAAATATTGAAAGGTATATTATTCTAAGCTAGATCAGTAAATTTCTCCCATTGCAAAACTTTACTAGAACATATATTTCGATCAAGAATATTAATTCAGTTTTTTATTGTTTGTATCTACATAGCCATTACCACAATGTAATTATTTTAATTAGATGTTTGCTGTTTTCTTAAGGTATCCGACTACATTCGAAACCGTGATTTTAAAAAAGCGCATAAATAGATAATTTTCATGATATTTAGTGTCGCTTGGATTAGAATATATGTATAAAATTGTTTTAAGGACATTTTGACAAAAACAATTTATTTAAATACAGTATTTTTGCGAAAAGTTAACTTAGAATAACCTTTTTTCAAAATGTTCTCCTTTTGTGAAAAATGCTTCTATTATAATAATATTTTGCCTGTATATAGCTCAGATCTTTGTACAGAGGCTCAACTATAATTTTTGACAAATTCACATTATTTTCAGAATTACAAACCATTGAAATAATTATTGGCGTTTTTTTCTTAAAATTTCTCCCCTCTGTTGTCGTAAAACATGGATAAACCCACTTCTAAATTATATACTTCAAAAATTCTAGTTGAGCCTTTGTACAGAGGTCTGAGCTATATACAGGCAAAATAATATTATAATAGAAGCATTTTTCACAAAAGGAGAATATTTTGAAAATGGGTCATTCTATGTTCGCTTTTTGTCAAAATATTGCACTTAAATAATTTTTTATTGTAATACTATTCTTAAAACGATTTTATATACATTTTCTAATCTAAGTGACACTAAATATCATAAATATTATCCATTTATAAGCTTTTATAAAATCACGGTTCCGAACGTAGTCGAATACCTTAAAGGAAACAAAAAGGGCAAAAAAGTCTGTATAAGTAGTAAAAGCAATCTTAGGATTACTAAGGAATCATTAAATCACTCAGCCATGTGTTGGGAGCGAGGAAGGGGTGTTCGAAATTTTGGGGGTCCGCGATGTCAGGCTGATATATAAAAGGGGTCCGTGGCGACCGAAAGTTTGAGAACCGCTGATCTAAACGATGCAAAATGATGCTTGTGTTTTTGATAATTCTATACAAAAAATTATTTATTCGACATCATTATCTTTTTCAGAGACATTATTACAGAAAAAGAATAATAGCATTAATTAATATTAAGTTATTAATAGAAGTTATTTTTTTAAATGTACTTCTATCTACTTTTTTCATATCTCGGAAGCATTCTTTATCTTGTATCCATTCTGCAAGATCACTAAGCCAAGCAATATTTTTCAAAACATTGAGTTTTAAATTATACTTAGGAGGAAGCAATTGAATATAAGGGCTTTAGAATACTAAATTTATGTCAATAAGTGTATCAAGCAAGAACGACTTAATTAAAAAAAGGAATAGATTCATCATTGAAGAGGAATACAGATTCACTTTTTGCGATGCAAATTGGACTCTTGAAATTATTTTTCTTTAAACATAAAAATGTGACAGCATATTATTTACGAGGTCAAGGAACTTTATATAATATTTTAATATGATTATCTCGTTTTTAGGGAAATCCTTTAAAGTTAATTTATTCCAGTGACGACAAAACTTCATTGCCACAGCGTTAAAATTTCACATATATATGCACACGAAAAATGTCATCATTTTAGAGAATATCATAAATGAATGATAATTTTTTTCAAAAATTTAAAAAAGGATTTTTTTTTAGATTCACTTATTTTTACGTTTTGAAAATCGAGAGATTCTGAGAAAAATTATTCTTAACCGCAAGAAGTGCCATCATTTTAATAAGTGACGCATCCGTATTTTGAAATAACCTTTCTTTCTAAGGATTTGGCTCAAAAGTTAATTCCCTTGTAGTATTTATATTCAATTTATATATTCAGTCATCATTAGGTATTTTGATTTTCACTTACTGTACGCGTGAAGTTGATAAAGTGAAAATGAATTTGGACCTTATATCGTTGGAATGATAGTACTTAGATCCACATTATAAATTTTATCCACATAATAGGGATCTTATTCACTAATTAATGACTTTTCTCGAATATTAAAAATAAAATTGGTATATCTTTATGGAGACCTATTATATTTAGATACTGGGGATAGCTGGATATTTTTCACTAAAAGTAAAAGTAATTAATCCTCTTGGCATAATATATTTAACTAATTTTGATTCTTGTTTGACTTTCTCATTTCAAAATTTCTCTTATCTTAAAACTAACTGCTGCCCCAAAAAATTCTTTAAACTTACTTTTGATTCTTCAAGCCACGTTTTGAAATGTTTTTTATAACGATTACAGCAAAAAATGTAATCTTTCTTGTTACAGTCATTAAATATATTCATAAATCTAGTATTGTCCTTTTCTGTACCTTCCTTATCTCAATATATGTTTCCTTATCACTTGATAAACAACTTTAATGAACAATTCTGTTGCTTGTTTTTTGATCAGCTCCATACGAATAACAAGTAAAATGAACATAATCTTTCTCAGATTATTTTAAGACATATAACGTTTTATGAAATTTTCCTTACCCATAGTACGCTTACAATATGCGTAGCATTTCACTCGCAAAAACTTTAAAACAATTTACTCTTTATGTAGATTGCCGAATTTTCTTTTGAGATAAACGATTTCTTTTTCTGAAATATTTATGAATATACTTATATAGTTTGCGGTAATTATATTTATCATTTTTTTATTAGTCGAAAGTGTAATGATTGACAATTTTTCTGCTAATTATGAAAAGTAATTCATATTTTGGGTTTCACAATGTTTCCATGGCTTATACAAGATATTTAATGGGAAGAACTTTCTCCTAAAAAAACGCTTAGCCCTTAGTTAAAAATTTATTACTTTCAGCCACTTTTTAAAATAAACGAAATTTAACATTAAAAGAATGACATGAAGTAATTAGTTACCGGTGCGCTACCCGCCAAAGAAGTACCTGGCGCGATTGAAATCGCGCCAAATAGGCGTTGGCAGAAAGTAGGTTTTTTTTATCCATAATGGATACACTTACCTCTAAAATAACGGGTAGTGAAAGAAAAAAAAAAGTCTGAAACTTGATGAAGTATGTGGGGACAGCAGAATTAAAACCATTTAAAAGAGGATTTAAGAAGTGAAATAACAAGAAATGTACTTACATTTTTCATGTATAACAGCATTGAGGAGTGTGGGTACCAGGTTGAAAAAAAATAGAATATAAATAATTTGTAAAAATGCCGAGTGCAAAAAATTAAATAAAAAGTTATTTGATGCTGACAGAAGAATTAAGTGTTAGATGGAAAAGCGATGTGAATTGTTGTAGAATGTAAAAAAATTATAAAATCCTTTATTAAAAGTAAAACACTGGAATTTCGCAATTTGTTACAATTAAAAAAAATTCTGCCTAACAGTGCGAATTTGCTCTGTAAGACTGACGATTTAAAAATATTCGGCTGTCCAATTTATTATTGTTTTGAGAAACAACTGTTATGTCTCTACCGCATTTCATAAAGACCGAAATTAGTGAATTGTTAACTAAGATATTGAAAAAATAAGAGAGAGAGAGAGAGCGATCCGAATCCTTTGAAAATAAAATTGACACAAGTTCGAATTTGGTAATCCGACTGGTCCGTTATGATTAAACGCGAAATCCTCGTATTTTTTTAAAAAGTGATTCTGATACTCACCAATAATTTCTGAGATATCCATTATCCAACCGAAAGAAATCACTAAAGTAGAACACGAATATTGCAACGACAGCGTCCAAAATAAAAATGGTTAAATTTTAAAAAAAACCGAATTAATTTAGCTTGAAATTTGTTGGGTTACCACAATAAAAATAAACAACAACAAAAGTAATAATAACGATCGTGCGCGAACACTATAATAAACAAGAAGACGGCAATGAGTTTCTACGCAAATTTTACTTTGAAGTTCTACGTGTCGTAGTTCCATTGAAACTGTCATTACTTTTCTTATCATAATCTATCTAATTGAATGGTTTGTATTTTGTTTCACACATATTCCTAAACAGGTTTCCTATTTAACATTTACTTATTATTTTGTGGTTCCTTATCGGTAAACTTCATCTTTCATCTGATTTTCGACAAAGCGAAATTCTTTACAATTGAAGTACAAAGAAAAACTTACCTTCTGATTCAGAAGATGAAGAATTGATATTGATCTCTGTAGTTGTAGATGAAACGGTATCACACCCAGGATGTGCTACGGCATCCATATTGTTTACAAAAGACATTTCATGTGATTGCCGATGTTAAAAAAATCTGAATCTCTGAGTAGCTGTCAGTTATTTGGAAAATAAGGGATATATATAACGTAGTTGAGCTACAATCAAGATCAGAGAATGTACGTGAAAGCGCATATTTTGGTGTTGATATGAGTCGTCCATCGTTCGTCACATGTTATCACTAGATCTGAAGTTAGAGTTCGTCGGTCTTTTTCTCACAGATAACCTCTATCACCCAAAATATTCGACGTTTAACCTTGTCTTAAAAGAGACGAAAAGTAAACTCAATTCTAGACCATACGAACCAAGAAGGAAGCTCTTGTGAAATTTCACGGACTGAAAACGTGAAGTTTTGAAGGTTACACTTGAATGAACATATCAGAAGTGGCCTCTTCTAAGGACAAGAATGGGATAACACGACATAAAATGATGGATTTGGTACTATGAATAAGGTTAAAGGTTTGAGGGCGATTACATCTTAATAAATGTTATTAAAATAATAGTTAAATAAAGTTTATTAAAAAAGGCTATAATTTAATCCTTTGATTTAAACCAGTTCTTTTAATACCTTGAGTTTAATAACACTATTTCTTAAGTAGATATGAATCCTACTTATCTGTATGCAATCAAAATGAGGCCAATATTTACATTATACTGTTGTAGATCAACCATGTATTATTTACAATTGTTTTACTAGAAATAAATAACCTCAAATTTCCATAAAATCTTATAATTTCAGGTCTCTCTCCATCCACTTTTGATCTTTGTTGAAAAAATAGCCTCGAGAATGAAAATTCTGAATTAGTCTAAAGCGGTGGTTTTCAAATTCTTTTGACTCAAGGAACCCTTTGAACTATAAGCTGTTTTAGGGGAACCCCCTTTCATACACACATTTAAAAGAACATATCATAAAATAATATTAAAAGTAGACCGAGATGCTATAGGTACTTCATGAAAAGACAATTAAGAAAAGTATTGTATTTAATATTAAATTTTTTAAATATATTAAAATAATTTACTCATTAATAACAATTTTGGTTCCAGATGTCAGCTACCCATACATTATGACTGGGATATGTACTTGAATTTTTTTACACAAACTGTAGAAATCTAGGTCCATTGAAATTATCTGCAGTCGCATTTCATATTCTGCGTTTTGTGTTTAAATTTTGTTTTTCTATCCACTTACGTTGAGAGAAATATTTTTCCCTTAAATACATTGTTCTGAATGGCATTAAAGTGTTTGTAGTTGTGTGAGAAATCCTGTGTAATTTGCATGAATTTGCAACCTAAAATTTAGGATCTGTTCTTGCTTAAATTTAGATTTTTACTCTGATATATTGATAAATTGTTACATCCCTATTATTACAGGCTTTTTTTTCATTAATGAAAAAGGGCGCATTCTCCATTAGAAAACTATTTAGTTGTACAAAGCATTGTACTAACGAGTATAAAAATATTTCGTGGAACCCGGGATTGTGTTAACAATAGAATATTCACAATCTATTAGGCAATACATGTTAACAAAAATATTTTTTTTAATATTCTTTCTTTTATTATAATTTAATAAAAGTTTATAAAAAAAATATTGCAAAAATAAAGTGTTATTACGTATAAATAAAAATTTCAGGTTTAATGACTGGGATGAGTTTTAGATACTTGTGTGGTTATACAAACTTCATGGAGAAAGGGAATACATTTTGTATATACATTTATAATTTTCTTTTTGATTCTTTTATTGTGACTCGTGGAACTCCTGGATATGCCATGTGAAACCCCAAGGTTCCGTGGAACACAATTTGAAGACCCCTTCTTTAAAGTAAAGTATAACTTTACTTTTGATGATTAACTTATGTGTACGTATTCTATACGAGTGACATTAATTTTAAGTATATTTCTTCATAATTATAGTAAATATCATTATTATCAACACACTGAGCAAAGCACCATTATATTAATAATTTTTTGACTAGTTTCAGAGAAATTAACTTATTCTAAAAAGAATTAAATTTGTATTTTGATAATTCGAAACACAAGCTGCGGTTATCTTAATTTCCAGTTATGTAGTAGGAATCGTTTGAATCTTTAACACTAGTTACAGCACAAGAAAAGTGCTTTAAAATTCATAATTATCCTTATATTAAAGAACGTATAGAAGGACATCGAAAAGAATTAAAATATTTTTATGTTAAAACTTCCACAAAACTTTATATTTGTTGTTTTTTCTTTTTTCCTACTTTTTGTAGCATTCTGAATTACAATCTGTATCTACAGTTATACATCTTAATGAGCAATGGGTAAGGTTTGGTATGGGGAAAAACATGTCAAAATACAATTTTGAAAATTAATATTTGGAGAGTGTTTGGAAATGACGAGAAATACTGTTTTGATACAAGTTCAATAAAGTATTAAATCTTATAAAATCGATTGCGCCAATCTTATCTTGAAAAAAAAAATGAATGTACAAAAAAAAATAATAAATAAATAAAAAATAGCCACAATAAATATTTTCGAATTGCTTCTGGCTATTTTTTTGAAGAATGAGATAGGGATTACGTTTTTTTTTATTTATGTCCCAGTTAATTTTAATTAATTTTTATTTTGACACACTTTTATTTTATTTTACATGAGTTTTTCATAACGAATTTCAGTAATCTATAATATTTGGGGTTTATTTGGAGGTTATTTACCGTAATAGTACGATCAGAAAAATAAAGATTGTGTGCTTAAGGTTGTATGAAGGAGCAGCAACATTTAAGAAAATATGATTTTAATGAAGAGCTTAGGATGGAAGAAAACATTTCTGCGTATATTAAGGCTGTTTTCGGATAATGTTAAAGAATAGGACCCAAATACGGAATATTTTTTCAGATATAAAAGTACTCAAACATTAATATTATATTCTGGCTTCACTATCCTGTAGAGCAGGGGTGGCCAACCCAAATGACGTTGCGGGACACTTCGAAAAACATTATAATCTTGTGGGCCGCACATAAAATTATGCACATTTATATCAGATTTGGAAACAAAAGAACATTTATTGGAGTGAAAATTAAAAACAGAATGAATTATTATTATTGTTTTCATTATTTTTCATGTATACAGACATAGATAATATAATGTTTATGTAATATAATAATGTAGTGATCAAATAATGTTTAAAATATTACAGCTGCCATTTTGTTGAAAATTACGGTGTTCCTTTTGAATTGATCTTTCGTTATTCATTGTTAAAATTTGATTGTGCTGTCATTCGCAAACGATTAAGTATACATTGCCCTTTATCTTAAACGTCCTGAATATTTTCTTAAACTTTAAAAAACATCTCTGACTGCTTTTTGTTTTTTGGGCACTCCAAACAGAAGAGGAGGAGGAGAACTGATAGTCGCACACACAGAGAATCATGTACCATCCATAGTAAAGGATGTGCATAGAGCAATTCAGAATTTATTAAAAAAGTAATTTATTATAGTAGAATCAAATGTAACTGTTTGATAAAATATAAATCTATTTTAATCAAAAGGACATTTCTATTATCAAAAAGGATTTATTTTAAAACAAGAATAGGTAACCGGCACACAAATATACATTGTAGATTTATATATTTATTTATAAATTTCCCCTCAAATAGATTTCAAAATGAAAAACTTTAAAACCTGATATTTAAAATTTTTTAAAAGGAGTCGGCGGGCCGCAACTTACGTATTGGCGGGCCACATGCGGCCCGCGTGTTGGACACCCCTGCTGTAGAGAATCACTTATTTTATCGTACTACTCATTTTTATCCGAGTTGACACATTTTTTCTTTTATAAAATATGTATTTCACATTTTTTCTCCTATACCATAATGCTAAATGAGCTATTTCTTTTCATGTTAAAAAGAAAAAAACTAATTATTTATGAAATATTCTGAAATTTTAAAAACACTGTATTATAAACAAATGCATGATTTACAATGTCACAAATTTTTATAAAAAATGAGGCATTTTCCTGTCCGAAAATGTGCTCCGCGTTAAGTTAACGCTCTTGTGCTTTTGGCGAAAACAGCCTTAAATTTAATTCTACACAGACTTCTGATAAAATACAATAATCCTGTATCAATTGTCTCCCCCACTCATTCAAAGACCTCGTGTAGTTGAATAGGGTGACGTCAAAACTCCCTCCCTCCCGAATTCACTCTTCTTTTTTTGCTCTTAGGTTCTCAGCTCAGGGGTTCCTGTCCTTCAGTCATATATTCCATTTGTTGGATATGAAGTTGTTAATATTACTATTTTGCATGTACATCAAACTTTTTCCGAACACGATAGATGCATTTTGTTGATTTTTCGAGTTAAGTTTTCTACAGTAAAATAGGAGATACGCTAAATGCTATTCGAAAACGGTGTAAGATGAAATAAAAAGCTATATTTAGTTTAAAAACCATGTAAAAAAGGCCGAAAATCTAAAAGTTCTCATAAGCATGCGAAGGATATATACATAGGCAATTTTCTTCAGTAACAAAATTTAAAACACATAGGAGGGAACAATTAGGTAAAATTAAGAAGCGCAAACAAAAAAAAAATATGTTAAATTAAAATTAAGAATAGAAAACTTACAAATAAAAATAGAAATAATATTCGGTTGCATAATTATTCGTCTCTACTAAATAATAAGTGTAATTGTTTGCGACTGCCTGGACCACAGTCGCTAGAGGTTGAGGTAAGAGTTATCGAATCAGGGGATTCCCCAAGAGAGCTACTTACGTTACTGTTGCCTAATTTTTGAAAAGTGGTGAAAACATATTTTTTTTTAACACATTGATATCAGAGACTGCAATTTGTACCAGACACACATGACCAAGTGTATAATTATAAGGCACTGACTTAGAAATCTTATTAGATCAAGTAAAATTTCCAAAAAAGAAGAATTTTTTGAATTGTATACTTTGAAATTCGTTTAAAAAAAGCCTGTAAAAATTTGAGTGAGTATATATTTGTATATATGTTTTGTATGTATATTTTCTGCTTTTTCTTGTATTGATTCTTTGAACTTTGTTCAATTTTTCTACTTTTGCCACGTTGTAAATGTAATGTGTTAATGATGTGTAATGCTAAGTAAGGTTGAAAAGCGTGCTTAAAATTTTGTGTGTTAAGGTATCCAACTGCGTTCGGAACCGTGATTTTAAAAAGGTGCGTAAATGGATAATTTTCATGATATTTAGTGTCACTTAGATTAGAATACACGTAGAAAATTGTTTTAAGGACATTTTGACAAAAAAAAGTTATTTAAATACAATATCTTTCGGCTAAAAATTAACTTAGAATAAACTTTTTTCAAAATGTTCTCCTTTCGTGAAAAATGCTTCTATTATAATAATATTTTCCCTTTATATAGCTCAGATCTCTGTACAGAGGCTCATCTAAGATTTTTGAAAAATTCACATTATTTTCAGAGTTACAATCATTTGAAATAATTATCGGCGTTTTTTTGTTAAAATATCTCCCCTCTGTTGTGTGTGTGTGTCGTAAAACACGGATAAACCCACTTCTAAGTTATATATTTCAAAAATTGTAGTTGAGCCTCTGTACAAAGGTCTGAGCTATATACAGGCAAAATATTGCTATAATAGAAGCATTTTTCACAAAAGGAGAACATTTTGAAAAAAGTTTATTCTAAGTTAATTTTTAGCCGAAATATATACTGTACTTAAATAATTTTTTATTGTAATACTATTCTTAAAACAGTTTTATATACATTTTCTAATCTAAGTGACACTAAATATCATAAATATTATCCATTTATACGCTTTTGCAAAATCACGGTTCCGAACGTAGTCGGATACCTTAAACATCATTCTGCAAGTCTTGTAAACATGAAACACAAAGAATCTCTTGAAAATTTTATGTAAGATTATTTGTAAGCCTATGTAAATTTGAAATTTTTCTTAACTGTTTTGTTCATTAAATAAAGTTTTCCAGTGCAACTTAGGCCTGCTGGAGTGGTGGTCTGACAACACACCGGCTTGATAGTTTTAAGCCAGTGCTTCTCAAACTTTCAATATTCGTGACCCAATAATCAATCAACAGTTTCATCGCGCCCCCCTCCATACATTAAAAATGTATTGAATTCAATAATACTATACACTAAACACTTCACAATACTACACACTTTGACACTAAAGCTACGACTTTAACCTCTTATATGCCATCAACATATATAAAGGTCTCGCTCAGCCGAAGCATTAATTTTCTGGACGTATATATACGTCTTTCCGAAGTACGATCTTTTCTGTGCATTACTATCCATAAAATTATTCCGAAGGCCTTGGAATGCAATAAAAAACTTTGATTGTGTTTGCGAAGAATTTACTTATTTCAGAAGATCTTTGCTTATTTATTCCTTTTCTCCTCCCCCCCCTCCAAAAAAACCATCAAAATACGCGCATCTACGTGGGAAACGGTGGCACATTGGAAAATGAATCGCGTAACTTTGAATCGGCAGTTAAGGAATTAATTATAAACTACACAGAATCTCAAGATAAATGTTAATACAAGACCGTGGGGTCACTGGTAATTATCAAACTTGTTCTTAACTTAATATTGTTAAATTAATAATAAAATACATTGTATTGATTCATTTATAAGTGTATTAAATCAGAGTAAATGTGTATTCTATATTTTATTGTATCAGAAAGTATTTTGTTTGTTTATATTCAGTAAATTAATAACTTTTTTTAAATAATCTTTTGCTTTCGACTTTTCAATATGCTCGCGCCCCCCTCATAGAGTTATCACGCCCCCCAAGGGAGGCGCGCCCCACAGTTTGAGAAACGCTGCTTTAAGCCCTTTCTGGGGAAGCTTAGCTTCTCTCAGCAAAAACAGATGAATTACATTATGCGCTACATTTTTGAAATTCTTTTTCAGATTTTTTGCATTCGAGTAGTTTTTTATCTGATTTCTGTAAATGAGGGTTCTGTTTTAAATTAACTTAAAAATGAAGATAGATTAACTCAATAGCTTGTAGCTTTTTATTGTTCTTTAGCGTATAATTTCATTCGCTTACTACAACTGTGAAAAATTTTCCTCATTTTCAGACTTTTATATACTTGTTAGCGCTTTCCAGAACAAGTAGAGACACCTCAAAATTCTAATGTTCTTACTAACAACTCTTATCCCTATACTCCAAAGCCCATTTACTTTTTTATAGGATAAGCAAGCTTACATATTAAAGATATAAATTACAATATACTATTAAGTGTTTTCCTTTCGATCAGATTTTAGAGTGGAATTTTCGTACTCAATCCCTTCGGTCTTTAAATTATCAAAACTTTTAAGCTTAATTGTTTGTTTCTTATATCATTGATTTTTTTTCTTCTGAATTGTAACTTTTAAGTTCACCATAAAAATGCAAAAATGAGCAAACACAGAATACTTATAAAACAAATAATCGTTAACTCAAGATTTAAGTAAGTTTTTTTTTTAAAATTTAATTTTAAAAAAATGTCATAAATAAATATAGTTTCAAGATTTTTTAAAATACAGTTATGTTGTGATAACAATAAGTATAGAAATAGTATATATATATATATATATATATATATATATATATACCGAAAGAGAGGCATTAATGTCACTTGAGAACATATATTTAGCAGTGAAATTTTAATATTCTCTTAAGAACTATATTGTACTAAAAATTTTATATGTTGATACTAAAAAGTTTTTTTAAAGAGAAACATAATTTTTATTCCCAATAAAATATTAAAAGTGTGAACTTAATTTTACATTAATAATATGCTGGTACACATAAAAAAATTTTAAATCTTAAAAAAATTCCTTTCATATTTCTAATTTTTGATTTTATTAATTTACAGTATTTTAGATACACATTATGTTATTTTACGTAAAATTATTTAATGGGACGAATTTTTTTTTAAGACTAAGGAATTATGGGCATTTCTTAAGAAATCGTGCACTTTTTCAGGTGTTCCGCTTGTGTGTTCGATGTAATGTAATAGAAGTTTAAACAGTATGCAGAATTCGTGATACTTTTCTACAAAACAGCTTATTATCAATATTTCAAAAATTGCCGGTTGTGTTGAAATATTATTTTTATTAAAGAGAGACTTGTTATTGCTTCAGAATCAATTAAGGGAGATCAAAATAGCAAAAGTAAAATTTTTAACTAAATAGTTTAACCTTTGATGCCCTGTTGTTGGCTTAAAAGCAAGTATTTTGTTTTCAAAAATAATCTTTTTCTCTTCTATCAACAGCGTTGCGCAAAAGAAAGAACGATATACTGCAGAAAAAATGATTATGTCACCAGACTTGCCATAAAATCTGAGTGTCTGATATGGGTTTTGAGTGATATTTATTGGTTTTGCTTAAAATTTTCTTTCTGAACCATTATCTAAAAAAAATCTTTAATTTGGTATTAAAATGGGGAAAAATCTTTTTTATATATTACTCTCTCATAAATCTTTTTCATATACATACTTTTCCTTGAAGAAATAATATAAAAGTGACTGTGGGGAAAAACACAAACACACATGATTGGGCTTAATAGAATAAAACTAAAAATACATACATTTTCAAACATTCTATATTCATCTGAAGAGCTTCAAAACAATTCAGTTAGTTAAAATTTGTAAGATTGAAAACAAAGAATGAACTACAGTTAAACCTCCATATTGCGAATTTTTCTATATAACGAACTTTTTCCTGGAACAATGAACATTTCACGATTTTCTCGTAAAATAACCTCTCAATAGCGAAGTGCATTTTCAATATAACGAACTTTTTCTCTTGTGATTCAATTTTTTCTCTCCCTATTTTTGAAGTATTTCTCGACATTTCATATTATTCTCTCTTTTAACACATTTATGGTGGTCATAAATCTTGAACTGGCTTTATTAAGTGCTTAACTCTCTGAGAGCAATAGAATTCTGGGCGTTTCATACAAGAAGTGCAACCTTTAACCCCCATTATCCAGTTCACTGGAAACATCTTCGATATCCCCTTTCACCTTCAGTGGAGTGGTACCGTGTTCTTTAACAAGTTTCTGTTCATTTGTAGTGTTGATCAGCCGTATTGGTAATTTGTTTCTAGTAGTTCGAAAATTTGAAAACGTAAGTGCTTGAGCATCAAAGAAAAAAATTTAATTCTCCAGGAAGTGGATAAAGGCGCAAAGAAACATTTTCCTTGCAGCTTTTCTTTCAATCTTTTTTGATAGGTAAGATATATAAAATTAATATATATTACTTTAAAATACGGTGTGAATAATTCCTTCTTTTAATATATAGTGTTAATGAATTTAAAATATTTTTTTATGTGGTTTATAAAGAAAATTGAAGGACGAGCCTCTGTATAGCGAATTTTCCATATAAGGAACTTTTTTCGGGATTTAGTGACTTCGTTATATAGAGGTCCGACTGTATATATTTTTGATCCGATTTTAAATACAGTCGGACCTCTATATAACGAATCCCGAAAAAAAGTTCGTTATATAGAGAGGTTCATCTTCCAATATACTTTATGGGCCACATAAAACAAAAATTTTAAATTCATAAACTCTATATATTAAAAAATAATTATTCACACACCTTTTTGTAAATTTTAATATCTATTAATTTTATATATCTTAGCCCTAAAAAAAGAATGTCGAGGAATGCAATATATTTTCAACATTAAGAAAATAATTTTATATTAAAATTATTGAATTTTAAGCACGTTTTCTAATTTAAAGCCTACAAGTAATTTTAAACTTACATTTTTTTATATCTAGTAACTTTAAGCATATATTAGCAGATGTATGTTTTAATTACTGGTAAAGCCTATTAATTTTGTTTGAATTTTCTGTTTGAAAGAATGTTTTCTCTCATAATACGCCTCGCATCTTTGCAATGCACCAGACCACCCTTCAGGCGTATTTCCTTCACACTGTAATCCACGTTGAATTATTTCAAGTAATTTTATCACTTCATCAAACGAAGGTCCAGAAATATACTTTAAAAATAGGAAGAAAAAAATTGAATCACAAGAAAAAAAAAGTTCGTTATAGAGAAAATGCACTTCGCTATACGGAGGTTATTTTATTAAGAAAATTGTGAAATCTTCTTGGTTCCAGAAGAAAGTTCGCCGTATAGAAAAATTCGCAATATAGAGGCTCGTAATATGGAGGTTGAACTGTATTTATTTCTTATAGTACCTTGCGGCTGATTTTACGACTTGAAATATTTTGTGTTATAGAACAAAGATATTTAATATATATATATATATGTAAGGATAATTAAATTAGATTAAAAATTGAATTCCCTATCTAGTAATTCTTTTTCATATTACCTCCTCACCTCTTCAAGTATCAAACTAATGACCCATTTATTTCTTCCGAACATATGGCCTAGCCAATAAACATGTCTAATTCCAGATCGTTATATTTAATAGCCCTATATGTCAGCATTAACTTTCAAGAGCACTCATGAACGCAGCGATCGGTGTTTTAAGTGTGTTTAACCCACTTAAGATTCGGTGGCGTGCTTTTTTCCTATCTTCTATTTGCGTCAGATGATGTCTAACTTTGATAAAAAAATAGACCTTTATTAAAACTAAGTCTGTTTCTGATTCTAAAATCATGTCATATATATAAAGTACTTCTTCACTTTTATTTTATTTTACTATATATATATATATATATATACACCAAATAGCTATAATTGTAAATAAACATAAATAGAAGTATAACCAGACATCATAGATAAGAAAGATGAAGCCACAGTAGTACAATAGTAAACTCTTGGCCTTAGAAACTAAAAATGCAGATTCAAACATTGTTTTGAGGCCAGCCAACCTTCACCTGCAATTTTCTATTACTACCGAACTACAGGGAGATAAAAGTGATTATGAATATTTCATTATTAGAAGACTAAATAGACTGATGATGTTATATATATATATGTAATAACTTAAATTATCTATAATATTTACTCAAATTCGAATCTTCTTTATTTATAACATCTAATTCAAAAATCCGAATAATCCGTTTCGAAACGCATCTCAATTTAGCTTTTTCTAAAGCATTTAGAATGTTATTTTTATAGATTTGTTAGTGATTCCTTAGACCTTGAATTTTGGATAGATTTACTGGCGATTCCAAGAAATCGAATATCATTAATTGCTTACACGTGCCTTATTAACCGGGTTTCAATATTCCCTAAGCAATGATGTCATTTCTATAAATAACTTTTATTTCCCTTCATCTGAATACGGGATTGTAGTTTTTATATTACTTTTTTCCTTGTTCTTCCCTACTTATAAAAACCTGGTATTTGAATAATTCTCTCTCTTGTATTTTGGCACTTGTACGAGAATCATGCTCAATTAACTTTCTTGTATTTTTACTCTTAGAACGAAGCCTACGCTCAAATATATCTCCTGAAGTTAAATTAAAATACATGATATATATATCAAGAATCTTTATTTTTTCTTCCATGACTACAATACTACAAATGAATCTCATCTTTACTTCAATACCTTAGTTTTAATGCCACGTCTGAAATTTGAAAGCTTTCTTGCCGATATACTTCAATAAAATCGGTTAGTGTTTCCTACCGTAAAGGGGAAAAAAGGGATTTTTTTTTTCGTGGAGAGTTACTCTAGCAAAAAGAGCAGAGCATGAGAAACAAGTCCCCTGCCATGAAAAGTTCCAATGAAATACTGAAAAATTCACAGAAGGTTCCTTCCACAATGATTCCCAACCATATAGAAGAAATCTAAGCCAAAAAAATGTGCTCTAAATATCAGTGTGCTAACACGGATTAAAAATTAATGTGTGCCTACACGGAATTTGCACCATTTCTAGTGATGTAAAATACTTCTTGCGCAGTGGTAGTCGCTGATCAGTGCGAGTCATCAAGTGGCTGGTGATGGCTGAAGTCAGAATTAAATTATTTTTTTTATGGTACCACATCAACAAAATTTTATATCTAATTCGAAGTGTTTAATACATGATATTGATTGTTATTAGGAATATTATTCAAAAATTATGAATTTATGATATATTTTACCTTAAGAAATGATTTTATTTTTCATAATGACTTATTTCACTTAAAATATATATTTTATTATGATTTATTTTTTTTAAAAAAAGATGCATAAGTTTCATAATGATTATTTCTGAAATTTGAATTTGGTGTTTATTATGAGAATTTTGATAATTCTATGTTTTTATAAATGTTTGCATTGTATGAAAATTGAAGTGTGAACGAAAATATATCTCGATACATTTAATGGCGTTAAGAGTAAAATAAAATAAGATTTAATTTATTTCAATGATATTTCAATATGGCATGAATAATCTCACTAATAAATATGTAGATAATGATAAAATTTAAGGCAGCACTTTGGTTGAAAAAAATATAATGAAAACATAAAATTTAAAAACAAACAAATAAATGTCTTCATATGGAAAAGAAAATATAACTATGTTAAGGAATAGAGTATAGAAGAAAGGCAAATATAGAATTATAAAAAGATAGAAGAAACAAATGTAAAGAATATACGGAATAAAAAAAAAGTAACCAGGAGGGCATCGTAAGGTTCTCAGAGGAACTTTTTACGACTCTGACTGTCAAAACACTATCGCCTCCAAGCCTACACCTTTTGATCGACTATTTCTGTGTCTTTTATATAAAAATAGATATAATATAGATAAAAATAAGTCATGAATTATATAGTAAAGAAAAAAATTGCTTGGCTTTCAATTTCCAGTTTTAAGAAATTTT
>BMAV01004045.1:150095-164278 GCA_019973955.1 Trichonephila inaurata madagascariensis
GTGTTGTGACAGGAAAATCGCTTGCAAGTCAACGGAGGTTATTCATTCAAAAACAGTAAATGAATAGAATTGACCTTGACTACCAGTTAGGTCGCAAAATGTCACATTCACCACACACACACACACACAGATTGGGCAATAAAAATAGACGACACTACAAAAATCTAGAAGATTCTAGGATGATTATTTACCGAGTCTAGGTATTCCTAGAAAGTTTTTCCCAGCCTATCTAAAAGATATGCAGGGAAGTAACTTTGGAGTCGAACAGTTTACAGTGACTGGGTGTTTCATTTGCTTTCTGCGAAGGCGAAATTTAAAATGCCGTGTTAAATATTTGTGCCCTTTTTGAATCTGTACTATTGTAGATTTAAAAGTGTATTTGTGATTTGTTTCTTGTTAGAAGAAAATCTAATGCAGTCATTAGAGAATTCCAGAAAAAATCAAGATTTACCAAGAAAAAAAATTGACCTTTCCTGCGTTTAACGATTTCCTACTTGTTGATTACCTACTTTCCTACAATATTTTAATATGAGAGCTTTAATTAACAATGACAAGAATATTGCAGCAAACTTTAAATCATAATATATTTGAATTTATTTATAATTGGCAAAAGAAAAAAAACTATGAGTATATAATTTTGCATCTTACTTTTCAGAAACACATTTTTGTATTAAAATAACTCCTTTCAGTTAGAACAATAAATAAAGCTATTTTCGTGAGTAAAAAAATACTCTTTTGATATTATAAACACCTAAAAAATCTGGATGGTAAAAGATATCTTATATTTTAAACTATTTCTATGAAATAATTAAAAAAATTTTAATTCAATCGAAGAACATTTCTTTAATACAATGAAAAACTCTTAATATTCAGAGGTTTTGGGAAATGTGTATAAATTAAAAAGGAAATCATTAAATTTTATCATCAATTTGTCACAGAAGCTATTTTTCAAAGAATAGAATAAAATCATCTTTTCAATGTTTTCAAATATGTTTTAAGTCAGAAAATAATTCGTTAGAGATTCATAAGAATTTAGAAGTTAAATAGATGTGAGAGATACATAAAATATAATAAGAATAAATACCGTATAATTCATATTATTTACAAGAAATTATTTCAAAAAATCATCAAATTTATCATACCAAAAATACTTGAATACAAATGAATAAAATTAGTTGCATTCTTAACAAATAATAAGCAGTACCTTCTTTTGTACAAGGAACCTTTTATTTTCTCCCGAAATTCCCAAATTGAGAAATTCCTCTTAAACTATGTGCTGCGTAACACCAAATATGTTAATCCTCTTAAGTTCAGGCGTTGTTGGAACTTAAGATAATTGTTTATATATACTCATGTCACTTAACGAGACGTATTGATGGAGGGCTAGAGACGTTTTCAGCACAAAAAAAAGTGCTATCGAACTTAATACAATTATCCATTCATAAATATGCACTGTGTTTACTGATAATTGATCCAATTCATCTCAGATTCGAAATTTCCCTGAAACACGCTACAAGTTTCATTCATGCGGAAGTTTTAGTACTAAATCACGTGACCAAAGTAACGCATTTTTTTTTAAAGTGGTTATCAAGAGTGACATATGATGATGAAACATTTAAGTAGTTCAAAATTTGAAAATAAAATAAAATAAAATTCTGAAAACATAGTTTTGTTGATTAAATATAAATATTGGTATAAAGAGGTTTTAATAAATGAGCTTCTCTTGAATTATTTTTAAATTTTGAGGGTATGTTTATTTTCACAGATGGTATAAATTTTATAACATTCTTTTTTCTAATGGAATTAATAATATGGAAATCTTTTTTTATAATATTGATGTAAGTACTTGTAAGAAAATTATGAATTATTTTTAACACTTAGGGTAAATCTTTTTTATGTTGTTGTTGTGTTTTGCATGTAGTGCATAGAAATCAAATGGCGTCGAAGGTGTCAAAAACGGTCCTTGCAATGTCCAAGACGTTTGGCGTATAAAGCAATTAATAGTCTGTGGATTTTAAGTCTATGTTGTGGAGTTTAGCCAATATAGAAGGACAATTAAAAACATGATTAGGAGAAAGTTGAATATCAGGACAGCGAGGACAAGTATTGTAACTCCTTTGGCCATCAGGGGATATTTTCATCCCTTTAAAGTGTCTTGTACGAAGTCTGGCTATGATGGTTGGAATTACGCGGTTACAATTAAGTTCTGGAATAAAGTGTTTCTCAACTGAATGGAAGGTGAGTTTACGTCTGGATATTGCATCAGCATCGGTAAGGGTAAGGTTATTGGAAAGTTGAGAATTGCGGGCCTCCTTGGCTAGGTTATCAGCCAGTTCATTGCCGAAGATGTCTACGTGGGCTGTGGTATTCATTGTAAGGTGCAAGCTCTTTGGTAATTTTTTTATAACATTTAATGAAAACAAGAAGCTTGTAAAAAATTTGAAATGAACCGGAGCTCGTATTAGTGTTTGAGGATAAATTATTTGAGTTCATTACAAAACTCAACAACTTTTATTCAATCTAAAATTTTAATATAACAATATCTGAATGTTCAACCTTCAGTAGAAGAAAAATAAACCGGAATTTAAAGCAATAATAATAATAGTTCACTTAACCTCGTATGAAAATTTTAATTAAAGCCAAGCAAGTTTCGAATGTAACATATATTCGAACAGCAGTCACACGTAGCTATATAAGTAATAATACAACTCACATTTATATATTCCAATAACAAATAATCAATCCTTTTTCACTTACAAACCCTAATAAACCTAATCTGCATATATCACAGTTTTTTCACAAGTTGAAGTTTTCAAATATGACAAATGAAACACCTAGAAATATCAGTACACAATTTCTACACAATAAATTCAACTTGAACAGATTAATCCCTTGTGCTGGTTTCAAAATCTTTTGAATTACGTTTCAAAATGCGTCTGCTACTTCAACTTATTAAAATATTATGTAGCTTAATTGAGATATAAAGAAAACACCCAATCATATAGTTTTGGAATTCATAAGCACTAAATGGATTTTTTTAATATCAATGTCGTTTACAATAGGCTTGATTGTAAAAAATATAAACTACTATTCATGAAACTCTAAAATAATGTAACAATTATGTTAGTATCATTAATTCTCTCACGACTGGTTGAAATAATTTTTTCACGATTTACTTACATTGCTCGGAATTTTAAAAGTAATTAACTTTATCATTTCAAGAAATATCTCAGAGAGGAAAACACTGCGAAAAATTAATGAAATATGATAGAAAAGGAGCTGTAACTACACGCACACTTTGATTTAAAGTAAAAATTTCAATTATAGTAGAATATATTTTTTAGCCTCTTTCTTCAAAAAGATAAGGTAGTTCCTGTACTAAGACAGGTAAATGCGAAATCTAATTTTCTTTCTGAGTTGAATTCGACCAAGAGATTCCTACTTATATCTGCAATTACATTGCTTATGATTGTTGTCTCAGAGCTGTTGTGTGCTTACATATTTTATAGTTTTCTACAATATTGTTGTCATTGAAACTTTATTTAATGCATAAAAAAGCTACGAACGGGAGAATTTCGTTTTTTTTTTTCATTGCATCCAAATTGTGTAACAGGGAAAAAATTGGTAGCAATAGTTCCCCATATCTATAAAAATCTTTAATTTAAGCCGAAAAACTAACACCACAAAAATAGGAAATTCCAAGAAATATCAAAGTTCACCTAGTTATTAATAAAAAATATAAAGACATGTGTTGATTTTGGCTGATAAAAACTAATTTTGACCTCAGAAAAAAGGGAATGATTCACAACGATTTTTCTTTAATTTTTCTGTATCGATTAAAATTATATCAGAAGGATGTACCAAAAAATTACTAAATAAAATAAAAAGATAAAACTTCAATAAATTTATCTGCGCATGATAGTGTACAGAAGAGATAACTAATATCAACAAAAAAGGATGGATCACGCTTTCAACAAGAATATGAATGAGAACACTTCCGATCAAACTGGAAAACACTAGTGATTTTTCAAAGCTACAAGAATAATTTCGTGCCAGATGAATTTGGGTCGGCCCTACTGTACTACAAAGATTGGGATTACAGATAACATCAAAGTAAGCAGTGGTATCTTAAATAATTAATTACTTAAAATTTTTTTCATTTATTCTATGCATGTTATTAATGAAATGATCTTGAAGTTCCTGTTGCATAAATAATTATGGCGCTTAGTTTTTACTTACCTATAGGATTACATTTAAAGTATCAATTATATGCAAAATCGTACGAAACAGTAATGATGAAAAAATTATTTTCACTTTTCAACAATAATAAGAATATTTATATATTAGAAACTCAGAATTTTTCTCCTTCCAATAGATATAGTGATCAAGTTAAAAACGACTTTATATAAAGGAAAAACACATGATTCTCCAATTTTTTAAAATTTAACTAGAATAATCTCTTTGATCTTTTAGAAGTTCTATAAATTTAAAGTAATTAGGAATGGTTAGAACAAAAGCGTATAATTTTTGATGAATTATCAAAGCATATATATAGTTTGAATAAATTTTAAAATAACTGAAACATATCAAAGTATATATATATATATATATAAGTTTGATTTTAATGCATAATTTTGAGAGCTACTGTTTTTTATAATATAATTATTATCAACAATTATTAATAGAAAATAGTGTCATAATTGTCATTCAGTATTCACAATGAAAATATTGATTGACAAAAATCAAACTTTTGACCCAAAACTTTTTTGGAAAATTGTTTAAATTCTTACATAAATTGTTTCCATTCTTAAAACGAACAATTACTCGTATTCTTACATTTATATCTATTTTCAATTTAATGCATGTTAACCTGCATGATTATCATTTTAACGAAGAAAAATATTATAGAGGGTATTTCAAGTGTCATTTCTAACCAATTCAAAATCGTCATTGGAAGTGGACTGATTACGGCCTTTATTTTACAAATAAAACAGACAATTGTTACAGGTCATAAAAGGTAGCGTAGAAAGAAGTTTACTTAGGAATGAAGTTGAAAAGTGCCTGAAGTTTAAAAAAATTCAAGCAATTTCTTTTGCTAAGGAAACATTTGTGTATCTAGACTAAATTGAATTTCTGATAAGATTATTCATTGAATAACACGAGCGAACTTAAGTACATCAATAGCACATCCATTAAAGCCACGCTCCAAGAACACTGAGACGCAACGAAGATGCTGTAATACATGATTTACTTACGGTCAAGTGGTTATCACATGGTCAAGCATGATTTATTTGCCAAACACATTCTTCTGATATTTATCATCTTCAGATTTAATTTAATTTAAACCAGTTAATATCTTACCTCATCTATATATTAGCCTTTTATTTATAAAATATTAATAATCGTAATCTTTATTTTCCAAATTTTATGACCCTTAATAAATAATACGCAACTTGAGTAAAATCATAAATAACATTTTTTAATGCGTACGCGAGGACTGGAATTATTTTCCCAAAATAAATTTAATTAATTTATTTATTTAGAAGATCTGGGTTTTTTAGGTCCTTTCCTTTAATGATAAAAAATGGATGTTTACTCAATGTTTTGTTTTCATTTTGAGCCTTTTGGGTAAGATTAAAGATATTGAAAGCTATGAATTCATCTTCATGTCTTCTTTTTTTTTACCTTTTCGATTTTTCCGCTGCCCTTTTTTAAAATGTTATCTGGTGGGGGCCCCCCGGGGTTGTTAGTATATTAGTACTTTGCATCTTCGGATTAAAGTATTTTTTTACGATTTTTCATACCACACACATTATGGTTTCATTTATACGAATTCAACCCACAAATTCAGAGAGGTGATAGAATGAGTGAGTGAGTGAGTTTGGTGTTTTATGGCGCAAGAGCCAGTTTTGGCTATACTGCGCCAAACATTCATAGGTCTGTGGTCTGGACGGGAAAAGAAGAAAAGGAGAAATTGGATGACAAGATGGAGGGTCGAAAATAGAGAAGGATTATTGGGGTACCCCAGGGTCGTGACACCCGTGTTTACCAAAGATAGCAAACCCCTTGGGAAAAGGAAAAGATCACTAGGGTATCTCGGGATTGTAACATCCGTACCCACCTAAAGAAGGTGAGCTCCCTGAGGGGAGAGGTGATAGAAGGTAGAATAGGGACGACAAATCACCATAGAACATGGGGTCGCAAGCAACGTTTAATTGAAGTAATTCGCATAAACAGTTATGAAGGGTGTGGTGTCGAGTGGAATGAAAGGGGGCAATAAGAGGCAAGGAATACATTTATAAGACGTAAAACATTTTTACAAAACGAACAATGCATCACAGCTCAACGTCAGAAATGCAACGATAAATAATTGCCTCAGGAATTGTTTGAAGAAGCTACCGTGTAGGTCATAACACAGCCGACACCGACGGATGTATGATTGTTGGACGTGTTCAAATAAATCCCGTGAGCTGACGATGATCCAATAGGTGAATCCTCCACTGTAGCCCTGGCGTCTCATACACAAGAAATTTCAGGTGGCCCCAGAAGTAGAAATCTAAGGGATTGAGGTTTGGGGAGCGCGGAGGTCAAGCAACAGGTCCACTGCATCCAATCTATCTTCTAGAATACGTAGCATTGAGGTGGTTGCAAACTGTAATCAAAAAATGTGCTGATGCTCCATCATGCATGAACCATCCGTTCTGGTGTGCCGTGGCCAATACCAAGGCTATCTTAATTCTGAAGGCTGCGACAGAAACCCCCCGAAAACAAGTCACATGATCAAAGGAGGGATGATTTTCCCCGCGTTTGACCATCACTTCACCAGTCTTCCATTAAAGCTTGTGATATAGTGCTTTACCTAACCACGTGTTTTTATATGTGAAATGTAGTGAACATAACATCAGCGATACCATTGAATATAAAGAAAGGTAGAATATTTATATTATTGTATAACTTTATTCTTGAGTCATTATTGAATTTATTTTTAGTTTTGAAGATAACTGAGTATAATAAACTGATGCATTTATGCCAACATCACTAGTTATTTGTAAATTGAGATATGTTATTCTATATGAGAAATTGGTGTTTAAATTTATATATATATTTTTTTAATCGATCAAATCCTTTTCTTAAAAATATTTAAAGTTTTATTAATAACATAACCTAAAATTCCACACATTTTATAGTAATGCCTCGTTATTGTTATGTACCCAACTGTTCATCAAATAAGATACATATCCTTGCACATTTTCCCGGCTGTCCATCTTATTTGAATGAGATAACATATTGATTAGCACATTTTAGTGAATTGCTAAATATTCTTAATACGGTTAATGTTTTTGAAGAAATCTGCTTTAGCAATTCTGTTCATCAGGTTATGGCTATTCAAACTTAAGAAAAGTATGTTTAAATTTGTAATACAGGAAAAATTTTGCAAGCTAAAAAATAATTGTGCTTTTCGGATAAATATGGTACAAATTCACTGAAAAATATTTAATTTCAAATTATTCAGGAGAGATATTTAATGTTAAAGAAGATATTAAGGATTTAAACGAAGTATTAAGCAATTCAAATAAATTAGAGGATGTCTCAATAGAAGAGAATAAAATTTTAATGTACATTATATGGGTTATGCGTGCATAATATAAAATTCGGATGCTCCGATTGCAAATGTATATTTTTTTCAAATGAAGAGGTCAATTTCGAAAGTTAATTGCCAATTATCTGTTTATAAGCACAACAGAAGCATATTTGGAATTATATGAGTTGTGGAATGTCTCACATTCGCATTTCATTCATCTTGTGTAAAGTGTAACACACCTGCATTTTCATATTTTTAAAAAAATATTCGTTACATTGGGGAATATATGCTTAAATAATTATTCAAAAAAGCGCAATGAAGAAATTTTAACAGTGAAGGATATCAAAAAATAAAGAAATTTAAGGCCAGTTAGATCAATGTTGCTTTTTTTATTTCACTGTCTTATTTATTTAAATATTCAATCATTGATTGGTATATTATTCAATGTACATGTACTTCCTTATACTTCCTTTTTTTATTCAAAATAGATTTTATGCACATGTTTAAAATAGTTCACATAACTATTACTTAAAGAAAAGTTCTATTTATTTACATTATTCGTTTAAATCATTTTCATGAAGATTTTAGAATTCGAAGGATGTTAAATGTAAAATACTATTTATTTAATTTAAAAAAATTTGTTTGATTTTTAAATATTTTTACCTAGGCATAATATTTATTTGTAACGCATAATAACGTAAGAATTGGTTTGAATAATATCAGTACAAATCCAAATGATTCAAAACTTGAAAGTAATCAGTATATTGCCTCATTAATGATATATTCTATGAAAAGTTTTTTTTATTTTTTGCCAGATTTATGGGTAAAGTATTCTTTTCTAATGTATATATTTCCTAACGCATAATCTAGAATCTATTTTTGCTGTATAATTATTGTGGTATCTAAAACTGTTTGTGTCATTTCTATATATGTATATATTTTTACATGAATTGTATTCTTTATTTGTATATATTTTTGCATGAAATTTGCATTTGTATATATTTTTGCATGAATTTTGCATTTGTATATCTTTTTGCATACATTTAGCCTTCATTATGATTCATTGATTACAGCAAAATGTTGCTAAATTCACATGTTTTTTTTTTATTAATATGCCTCTAATGCTTTACTTTTCATATTTTCTTTACAAGTAAATGTTGCTTTTGTTATTTTATCTGATTGAAAATATTTTATATTGAGTCAGTTTTTACTTAGATGTTTCTTACATTTTTATGAGCCTTTCACGAGTGATATTTCCCCTTTTTCCTGGAAAATATTAGACATCTTTCTAACGTATTAATACATAACTTTCATCTGAAAATATTGTAAATGAGAATTATAAAAAATAATCAATATAAATGTGGAAATATTAATCTACGACCTGAAAAGAAATAAATGTCGTAAACTTTATATTCCTGACAGCCACTTCAACTAGCAAAGCATTCCCTCCTTTCGTGACGTCATCAAAACTCTGTCGCGGCCTGGTCCTTCAAGGTGGCCTTGCCAATACTCACTACAGCTACTCCGGGAGAAATGTGAAATTTGCATACATGCACGTTTCTTTAACCCGACCACGGCTTTCCAAATCCCCGCATTCCCTTGGCCAAACCCCTCGTCTGGCTCATCATCCTCCCGACGAGTACTTTCATCGCAAATTTCACAAACTAAACGTGGTTTGCGACCCCATGTTCTACGTTGATTTGTCGTCCCCTTACCGCCTTCCATTGTCCTTCATTCTATTGCCTTCTATTGTATTTGTTGGTCGAATTCGGCAACACGGTGAATATCTTTTATTGTACATTCACTTATTTGCATTTTAAAACCGTATTACATATATTTTGAGATGGTATAAAGTTTTAAAATTGATATTTTTTCGTTGCATCTGCAAAATTAATATAAATATCCATTGAAAATAGCTTAAATTACAAATAACAAGGAAGTCTATATAAGCAACAACATATACACGTATTGTATATTTAAATTGTTGTCTTAAATGTTTCAATTTCTCAATAAGTAATCTTAAAAAAGAGCGATGAAATAACGGAAGTGTCTATAATGAAGTAATTTAAATTTCAAAGCCGCAAAGGAGATTACTTTAAAGTAACGTAAGATTGAGAAAATATTGAGTGTACTCATCGCATTTTGTTTTCAGTTAGGTACATACATTGGTTTAATTTAATGTAAGCAATCAAAACAATCGGGATTTATATAAGCGATTATAAATATTTCTTAGACATTGCTTAAAAATTCCATCAAAAGAAAGCTATAATTATGTGTTTCAATGAATAACTGTTACAAAAAATATTTTGTTTTCATGAGCTAAGCTGTTTTAAGCAAATCCCGAAAGGGCTAAAAATTTAGCTTACTTAAAATCATTGAAAGAAAAACATCTTAAATAATTTCAGTCATAAAAAAATTGATTTTTTAAAGAAGTTTCTATATTTAAGTGCTTGATGTATATAAATGTCATTTTTAAACTTGATTTCAAAATTTAGCAGCAAAACTTTGAATCTATCTTAGCAAGAAAATTTAAGTGAAGCTGCGCATTACACATATATTACATTTTATCAATGCATAATCGAGTTTGATTTTGGCAGAATCAGAATTTTTTCCTTTTCTATGAAATTGAAACATGAAATAAAATCATGATTTATTAAATCTTAGTTTCGATAAGAGATTGTGTGAGTGGTGCAAACCTACTTCAATTGTAAATCGTCCCTAAAATTGAATAATAATTATTTTTTCTAAATGAAAATTTTGCCTTTTTTCATTTCAGTCAACGGTAGATTTATCGAAGGACGGGATTTCTTGAAAAGTTGCAGGTATTTACTGTTTTTAAATTCAATCAATATTTATATTTATACACAAAACTCATGTTTATCTCTATAATTTAATTGCATATTATCATAATAGCTGCGATAAAACTGCATGATACATCAGAGCAGGGATGGCGAACCATTGGCACGCGTGCCATTGATGGCACGTGGCACAATATTTTGGGCACGCTACCGATCAAAATGGTTTGCATTTTAGTTTAGATTATTACAAGAAACCCCAAACTTGAAAAACACTTTCAAAGATTAAGATGTACTTGAGAAACTAGAGAAAGAAATAGTTATTGAAGAATTTATTTGCCTAGTTGATTCTTCAATCAAGGAATTTTCAGCGAGATTTTTTCAGATCAAAGAATTATCAGAAACGCTCAAGTTTATTATATACCCTGATGAGACATCATTTGATAAACTGAACTTGCCCCAATTTGATTGGTTGGAAATTGAAGAATTTTTGAAATGCAACTTAGTGATTTCTAGTCTAGTTCAATATGGATTCAAAAACGTATTGAAACAAGGAAAAAATGGAATTGATTGAAACTGAAAGATTAACAAGCAATATAAGTAAAAATCTTAGTGACGAAATTTTGGAAACATTAAACTCTATTCCAGATACATTTAACTGTTTGAAAAAGCAGGCTCATGCTATTTTAACTATATTTTCATCGACCTATGCCCACGAGTCATATTTTTCAGAGATGAATAACATTAAAGACTCGTTTAGAAACCGTTTGGCAGATGACTCCAATTCAGCATGCATTCTACCAAAAGTAATACCTTACAATCCTAATATAAGTTATTTGTCATCTATATATATAATTTGCAACAACAGAAGTCACACACTAAAGTTACTTAAATTTAATTACACGTATAACTCAAACATTTACTATTATACAGGGCAAAAAGTATTTTTTCGTCGTAATTAAAGAGTTTTGTGTTGTTAGTATTTTGCTTTATTATTTTTCCAATAATCACAAGTCAAAATTATTTGACGGCACGTCTATACTTTATTAAGCATTTCTATAGAAAAAATGGCACGTTGATCCATAAAAGTTCGCCACCCCTGCATCAGAGTATCAAGAGCGGAATTTCACCCCTATGTTTTTCTGAGTATGCTATTTAAGCCATGTTACATGAGCTAGTTTTATAGTTGAAACTTTGCCTGTGTGTGTGTATTATTCTATTTCAGTAGTATAGTAAAATATCTTTCTTCATTAAGTAATTTTTTTTCTTAGCAAAGGGTTTTTTTTCTTCCTTTTTTGCATTTTAAAATACTTTGGTATAAATGAGTTGAACAAAATATGCTTTCTATATTAATGTTGCAACATAAATATTTTCCATCAAAGTAATTTTAAATTGTTCACCTTCTAATATTATATTTATTATTAAAAAAATGTCTTTTGAAGAAGTGTTTTTACGGATCAACCACTTTCAGTTGTTAAGTCCAGTTATTGGTATATTTTGACATACAGATAAAACTGACAACCTAAAAAGTCTGATCGTGAAAGCTAAAATCGCTCTTTAAATTGCTTAAATAAGAGGGAATTAGTGAAATCCTGGAGAAATAATTTTTCCTAACCTTTCGAGCTCAATAAAATTAAATATGTACGTATTATAACTAGTTAATTAATCAATTCAAAAGGTATTTTTCAAAATTTTATTTAATAAGATTCGAATTAAAAAAAACTGTACATTAAATTCCCTGAGTTAAAAATATTTGTTTTGATTAGGTTTGTTTGACAAACAACAAAACACAAACATAATTTTTGATAATATATAACACAAAAATGTTATCAAAATTATTTCATTTGAAAGCATTGAATTTTCAAATTAATTGAATAATCTTCGATTGAATATAAATTTTTCATGAGGATTCTTTTTTGATCCCTTTATGACATAGGGTAAGCTTGGCAAATATGGGCTCATTTAAGCAAATACCCATATTACACGTAACGGTTTTAAGTTGGTACATTTACATTGCGGAGTTGGTAATGCTCAAATGTTATGGCGACTGTGCTGTTTGTTTGTGTTGTTGTGCGGTTCAAACAGAAGAGCAAACAGACGATTTCTAATGTAAGTATAACTACCTGATACTTCAAATTGAGGTTGTTGTTCTATTTTAGTTATCTTACTTAAGATTTAACATGCATTTTACATAAAACCTATAAATGGCTGCAATCTTATGTGAGCATAGTAGTATCCGTTAGCGGGAACGTGGGTGACTTCGTTTTTTCTCCTTTCGACAGCAGTAATGACAACTATTGAATAATGTCACTAGAGCAAATATGGGCAGTAAGATTAAGGGTAATATGGTCGGTACCGAAATTTGATGAAGTAATGCTTTCCAACCCTACAACCGAACCCTCCTCTCGTCCTACACGTCCTTTGAGTTCATCTCCTTCCATAAACTTCTTCCTTATAATAACTTAAGGTATCCGACTACGTTCGGAACCATGATTTTGCAAAAGCGTATAAATGGATAATATTTATGATAGAAATATATGTCACTTAGATTAGAAAATGTACATAAAATTGTTTTAAGAATAGTATTACAATAAAAAATTATTTAAGTACAATATTTTGACAAAAAATTAACATAGAATGACCCATTTCTCTGGTTTCATGAGGAATGTGTCGAGTTAAAGGGTGACTCCTTCTATTGTAATGGATGTAGTGTATGATACAAATGCAAGTCTTCATTAAATGTTTTTTCTTTAAGTTTGTAATAATTTGTGTTAATTTAATAGTTTATCTGATTTTCACCATTCAATTATTTTAATTTATAGATAAAAACTTAGAAGTTTTTTTGCTATACAATTTGTTCAATAACAAAGGTTTAATTTTACTTCTTATTATTTTCCAAACATGCAATTTGTGTAAAAATGCATTTTTGATTGGAAAAGGTAAATGTAGAGGTGACAGTTTCTCTTATCTTCTTTACAATGTAACCTGTCCATATTTTTGACAACTTTTCCCATGTAACCCAAAATATTAGGCAAATATGGGCAACAGCAGAACCTGTTGTGGAGCTTCTTTTTACACAGAGCAATTAGAGTTGGAGGTTTGTTTATGTATACCATTAGAAAGAGACCATACTCTAACATTTGAAATATCTTGATTCCGGAAAAATAGTGTTTTAGTGTAGTATATTTTCAATTATGTGTTTTGGTGCCCATGTATTTGCCAAGATCACCCTATATATTATTTCCTTTTTTCATTTTTGCATTGGATTCGTTGATTGAAAAGAAATCGGAAAGGTGCAGTTAAAACAGTGCTTCTCAAACTTTCAATACTTGCGACCCAATATTCAATTATAATTTTCATCCCTCTCCCCCTCCATACAATAACAATCTATTGAATTCAATAATACTATGCTTTTACGCTAAGGCTACAGTACTACTTTAACCTCTTAAGTGCCACCGGTGTATATAGACGTCCCGTTCAGCAAACGCATTAATTGGCCCGGACGTATATATGCGTCTTTTCGTAGTACGATCTTTTCTGTGCAATGCCATCCATCAAATTATTTCGAAGGCTATGGAATGCATTAAAAGAACCTTGACAGTGTTTGCGAAGGATTCAATCATTTCAGAGGATTTGCTTATTTCTTCTGCCCCCCCCCCCCACTCGCAATACATCACATACACTAGGTTACGTGAAAAACGATGGCAATGGGGAGCGAATCATGGAACTTTTAATTGGTAGTTGAGGGATTGATTATAGACCGTACAAATTATCAAGTTGAGTGTTAATTTTTGTATATAATTTTA
>BMAV01004045.1:179088-206368 GCA_019973955.1 Trichonephila inaurata madagascariensis
TATATATATATATATTATTCTGATAAATACAAATAGATAAAAAATCCGGAAATTCCAGATGCAACTCTGGAGATCTGATATTGGGAAATTTTCAGAATTGGGTGAAAACACGATGACATTTAAATGGGATGATGATGGAATCTTACTAAAGTGTCCATGAAGAGAAAAATAAACGTACAACGACGACTAGGATAGTGATAACAACGAAAAGGAAGGTCAAACGAAGAGATTCTTTCTACGAATGGCGAGTTGGAAAAATACGTCTTACATACTTTAGAACGCAGTATGCAACACCGTTTTGATAAGTTTAAGAAGTTGTATGGGTACCAAAAGCTTACCAATTAACTTTTAAAAACTATAATCATTTATAAAAAAAATTACATTCTTTTGGTTCAGCATGTTTCTTTTCATTTAAAAGAAAAAAATTATTTGTGTAAAAATTATGAAGGTAATCGAGAGAGAGAGATTTTTTTTCATAATGCAGCACCTGAAAAATCATAATTGATATCATAATTTTATCTTTATTATTCTGTCATTATAATAATTTTCTTACCGTTATCAAATATTTACTGACCAATTGACAGGCATCGGTGTACATGATGCTGTTATAACATATTTTCTATATCAGGCTTCGAATTTCAGATTATGCTATTTAATTTTATGTTTAATTTTTGTTTAATTATAAATTTCACTAAGTATAGGCTTAAAATTATTCTTATTTTATTGAAATTGCTTATAGAAACGGACATTTATAATCTACACTGCTGGCCACACAAAAAGGCAACACCCTGAAAGAAAAATGCAAACCATATGAAATTTGCATCAAGTTGGCAGCAATAAAATATGCAAATCATTAGCATTATAGCGAAGACACAAATCACGAGCGATCGTAGCTCCGCCTTCAAGCGCTATATAAGGGGAAAACAGATTGCTGATTTGAAGTACGACAATTTTTTTTCGTGTTTTAATTATTATTATTTGCGTGAACTGTTTACCTATGTCTCGTGGAATACATTGAGGGTCTTTTGACCAAGTTTCTGATTTCGACCCTCACAGCAATCGGTCAACGTGTTAGATGAAACCAAGCAACTGTGATGCGGATCTGTCATCGCTGGATGCAGGAGGAAACAACGAAGCCGATCGCACTTACCTCGTTGCACCACTGCCCATGATGAAACGAGGATTGTGCAGTGACGGATCGCGCAGCCACATCCCGAACCATAGCACAACAGATTCAGCCTATTACGCATCATCCGGTGTCCTCTCGCAGAATTCGACGCCGTTTGAAGCAAAGCTTCCATTGTTTCGTTTACCCTTGACTGGAAACCACAGGCACTTGCGCCGCCAATGATACGATGAATGGCGGACATGGACAACGGAATGGAACGCCATTGTGTTAACTGATGAATTCCACTTCTGCTTGCAACATCACGATGGTCAGATTCGAGTTTGGAGACACAGTGGTGAGAGACTGCTAAACTGTTGCGTTATACATCGCCATACAGGTCCTGCACCCAGTATCATGGCTTAGGGTGGTATTGGATTTCACTACCACACCCCTCTAGTAGGCCTTGCCGGTACACTGAACAGCCAGCGCTACATGTCTGAGGTGTTGGAGCCCGAGGTCTTCCCATACATTCAGCGCTTGCAATCGGCCCTATTCCAACAGGTCAATGCGTGACCACACGTGGCACGCAAGGTTCAAGAGTTCTTCTTTACCCATCAGATTGAATTGCATCCTTGTCCTGCTTGTTCTACTGATCTATCGCCAATCAAAAACGTGTGGTCCATGCTTGCACAACGACTGGCCCAGGATACACTACCCACTGCTACACCAGATCAACTTAGGCAATATGTGGAAGCCGCATGAACCTCTGAACCCCAAGGATACATCTAAAGCCTCTTTGATTCTGTTCCGAGGCGTGTAGCAACGGTTATAGCCAACAATATCGGCTACACTAACTACTGATTTTGCCGTCATCCACCCGTCACAAGAGGCTGCAATTTTAATCGTTTGATCTTTGTGTGCAACATGTTATCTGCCAAATAAATTTCGCTGCGGTATCTCTGGCTTTTCTTGGAGTTACATTTCGTGTGGCCAACAGTGTATATTTTGTTTAAAATGTGCGTTACACAACTGAATATTATACAAAAAAAAGGAAGATACAGCCCTGTATGTTGTCGTTACTAATGCCACTTGTCTGACCGTTTCAGATTGAGGCTCTCGAAATTCATCGCGGCAAATGGCTAGATGTACGCCTGTCGTTAGCCATAGCTTTGAACACCATACAGATGACAGTTAGATTTGGTTCGGTTTCACACCAATTTTGAGGAAGAACATCCTGGAGGTGGTCAGGGGCCTTCCTCCTCTCTTCCCCTTCCATCAATCTTTACGAGAGGAATTGCGGCTCGACGGCTATTTAGAGTTCCCCCTTGCCGCAAAAGCACTGCACATTTACAAACACCCATGTCTTCTCAAGGATTCGCACCCAGGACCCACGACATCGCAGTCAGCGTCACCAACCACTATACCAGATGGGCGCTACAGTCCTGTATATAATTACATAATTAGAGAGAAAAGATAATTATTCTTTTCACTTCTCTATAAAATGAATTTATTTTATTTGTGTATACCTATTATACTTACTATTAAGTAATATTTCATCTCTAAAACTTAATATTCTTGTGGAATTTTTAACTATTCAAAAGTTCTGCATTTTTATAACATACTTACGTGTCTCACATATTTGTAAACTCTTTTTTAAATCTTTTTCAGAGATTTTTTTAATAATCTAAATCTCAGCTTACAATTCACGATGAGTTTTATCTTTCTTTATATCAAACCATTCCTTTATAGTTTTTATATTGGTACAGAATGTTTTTGCGAAAAAATTCATAAGAATATAAAATTTTTCTGTTTTAACTTTCCTAGTTTCTCAGTACTTCTAAATTTAACAATTTCGGCCAGCAGAAGTTAGGAAGCAACGGTTGATAAATGATGTGATATAGGAATAATATTTTTTTATTGTTGAAAATAATGTGCAAATGGCTTAAACACAATGTTAGATAATTTCCATTGATTATGAAGATTGTTTTTGGTGATATTTTTCCATGGAGGGTTGCATTTATGATTCCATTAATTTTAACTTAAGTTGCTTTCCAAAAGAGATAAGTTATTTTACGCTAACCTATACCGTTCCCTGAACCAGTGATCGCCAAACTTTTTGACCTCATGGACCAGTATAATTCATAATTTAAATCCCAAGGACCACTAATAGGATTTTTTAAGTGTTAAATATATTTATAAAAAAAATTGTGATCTAAGAACACATAAAATGTACCTAATTAATAAAATGAAACTATCAATTGTAACTAAATTATGAAAGCTTTATTAATAAATCATAATAAAATAAACAAAACTGTAAAAACAAAACAATTAAAAAATGGTTTAAGTATATCGAACCTGTAGCATTATATATTCCTAGTATGTGATGGATGTTCCTGCTTAATTGAAATAAGTTTATAGATATTTGGATCCAATGTTGTTACTGCAAGACGGAGGATGCATTTATTTCAAGCTGAGATCAGTGCCGTGTTTTGATGGCTGTGACAGATGAAAAGGTCTTTTCACAGTAGAAAATTGAATCAGAATTATCATCGCCTGTTCACTAAAAGGGTATTTACTTTTTATGGAAAGCCAAAACTAAGATCTTGATAAGAATGAATGACGTTTAAATTTGAAAGTTTCGTCAACGATAGGTCGATGAGGCTTTCTTTTAGATGCATGCTTAAATTACTATCCTGAATTTTCGCTGCCCGCGGATCTATTATACACATATAACAATGCAGCTTCAGCAGTATGACTTATTTATCGTGGCGTTATTCTATGAAGTAGCGTTTTTGTAACTTTTCACGTATTGTTTTATGAACTGAATTATGTTTCAATGCATCTTAAAACATAACTTAACGTGATGAGTAAGTATATTCCGCTCATTTTTCTGGGAACCAGTGAAATTTTTTTACGGATCACTAGTGGTCCGCGGACCACCACTTTGGCGACCTTTGCCCTAAACCACAGTAGTTAAGACTGTATAACATTGTACTCGTTTATGATTTAAATCAATATTATTTAGACTCTTGACGTCTAAACTTGTTGCAATGTGTTCCGTTTACTATTTCAATCTTCCAAATATAAACAGATTCTTTCCTCAAAAGTGACATTCTGTAATTAGCATATTAGTGTTCATAAACACTATGAAAATTCTACCAAAAATAGTTTTCTTCGGGCCCCCCCCCGGGGGTTGGGGGGAGGGGGTTTTTTTTAGAAAAGACTTCGATTACCATAAAAACCGGCGTATAACGCGCACCCATACTTTCAAGCTACTTTTTTTAATTCTAGATATACTCATCGTATAACGTACCCCTCCTTTTTTTTTTAATACAAAGGAACCAGAAGTGTGCATGTACAATACTCGTATGTTTTTAAGTCATTTATTCGTGTTATTATCTCAGGATTTTGAAAAAATAGTATACTATTAGAATCAGAACCTTTTAACTTCTCATTAGGTTATGTCATTTCTTTCAAATATACAGTATTTCGATCTATGTAGAAGTTTAATTTTTCTTATACTCATCTCTTTTTTTTTTATTTTTGAAGCTATCCTTTTTATACCCGGCGTATAACGCGCACCCGTAAATTTCAATTTCATTCTTTTTGTGTTAAAAGTGCGCGTTTTATACGCCGGATTTTACGGTAAATACTTTCAGTTAAAATATAACCGCATTTGTTTAGTTTTAATAATTATTTTATATATTATCTTATTTATAATAATTTAATAATATCTTATTGGTTTTTGATTTTTAGTTTGAGGTGTTTTCTAGCTTAAGGATGGTAAAATGTCTGTGCGCATATGTTTATAAATGCATGTATACGCATATTGCACTCATGTCCATAAATAAGGATAATGCCAGCTCCGGTAAATAATGGGTCAGAAACAAAACACAAACGAGACTTATTCATTAAAAGCTCATTTATTAAACAAAAGATACAGGACAAAAAAATGGTGTATTTGTGATACCATTCATAAAAATGAGTTTTGCCCCCTGGAGCAATTACAAAAAATATTCTCCTTTTATAAAAACGTAATATTACACGCGGTTGGTATGATAATTAATACATTGCATGGCTCCCAAGTCATGAAATACAGTCCGTACAACACCTAGGCATGCTGAGTATCAAATTATCGAGCTGATCTTGGGAAAGATTACTCCCTCAGCAAGCAATACTCTGAAGTTCTGATACACATGTAGGACGTTATTGACGGTCTGAAACTCGTTGTCCAAGCATATGTCACACATGCCAAGCCGGATTCAAGCCAAGTGAGGATGGTGGCTATTCCATTTGGTTAATAAACCCAGATTGAAGGCATTCGTTTTCGATGTTCACTTGATGAAGACTGGCGTTGTCATCCATAAACACAAATTCTGTGCTCATGGCACCCCTAAGCAAACGTACGTGTTGTTTCAGAATGATGTCAATATAAGTTTGGCTTGTCATGGTTCCGATTTGAACATGCAAATCTATTCTGGAGCCTAGTAAAATTCCCCCCAAACGCGAGCAATCTTACACCACCGTAACCATGTAGTTCAAAAATGCTGTTTTAGTGGTAACGGGTACCTGACGTTCACCATATGAATGTTCGGCGTGAATCAGACTTCAAGCTAAACCTAGACTCATCAGAAAACATTACGCATGCCCACTGTGACGATGTCTACACACAAACACACACATTGTATGTTCTCTACTTCGGGTTAACCGTTGGAAACAGTGAGTTGTCATAAGCGGAATACATCTGAGAAGTCTGCGAGCATGTAGACCAATATGTCCCAAACGTCTGTTCACGATTTGTTTTGAAACTGTCGTACCTGTGGCTGCAGATAGCTCGGATGCTCTACTCCATATGCTTCTTTTTGGAGTTACTGTCAAACATCGATCTTCATTCGGCGTTGTAACTAGGGGGCGATCTGTATTGTAACGTCCACTGGCATTTCCGTCATCTTGAAATCGTTGCCAAAGCCTAGAGATGACACTTTGGGTAATTCCAAGTTCCTTTGATACTTCCATTTGAGAGTACGCTATATTCCATGCTACCGATAATTTTACAACGTAAAATAACATCCTCATGCTTCCTCTGTCATAAATATTCGGTTATTGCACTGAAAGGCTTACAAAACGACTTGTGAACAAATTTACTTCTTTGCCACCATTCCTAATATACCTCTCTTTTACACTCTCGTCATTGTGACGTACTAACAGTGTCATCTGGTGGTTTCCTGTAATTTGCATATTTGTTGAAGATGTGTGATAATTCTGCAAGTGAAATCTTTAGCCTGGAGCTCGATTTCCATTGATTTTGAATTATCCTTAATTTATGGACATAAGTGTATAAGAGGGAATATAAATTAAAATCATACATGAAATTTTCAAAATAATTGTAAGTTTAATTTTATGATTTCTTAATTCTCTGGGGGAGGGGATTTCAGTGCATTTGATTGTAAAGCTGAGCAAATTTAAGAAAAATGGTTAAACCCCAAATTATTGATAATAATATTAAGAGATGCATCAGAATACTTTTACAAAAAGCTGTAAATACTAAAGAATATTATATTTCTATAGAGAATCATACAAATTACTACAAATCAGATAATGTAAAACCAGGAAAAACTTCGCTATACCATTTCCTTTGAAAAAAAATTGGATAGAATAAAATAAGAGTCCGTGTGGTTATCGATGGATGAAAAATACCTTTTATCTATAAGTTCTAAACACGTTATCTTACACTGCATACGTTATCATACATGCACCCAGAATACATGATTATATACATGGTAATGTTTTGCATATCCGGGTAAATAAACAACAAGCAAAACTTTTTAACACAAATAAGTTTAAAATTATTGAGATTTCATATTGCAGAGTTTTCACTGGTTTTTGCCTAGAAATTAAGAAAAATATTTTATAAAATTCTATTTGTTGATCTAAAAATAAAATGTATAAAAAAACCATTTAATCCGTTTTAAATGGTTCCAAGATATTTAAAAAGATCTTGAAAATTCGTTCAATAAATTAAAATACAACGCGTAGATGTTACTGTAACGAAATTAGGTTTTTCGAATCCAGACCTTACTTGATATCACTTGTTTTAAAGGCAATTGAGAAATTTTTAGTTCATAAAATATATGTAAGAATATTCCGTTACTTAAAAATGAAATTTGTTATTCATAAAACTTTTAATTGAAAAACTGTTATTTATAAAGGATTGTAGCATAATCTATGTTCTAGCATTTATTATTTTCTCATATTAATAGAAATTTTATAACATATTATTCTAAATGTTATAATGTTAATTTAAAATATTTTTCACTCATTATATAAACAATAAAATTTAATTATATTATAATAGTTATATTGTATTATAGTGGCCCATTTATATATATTATGGTTATCATTATATTTGATTGTGAGAAAAATACTGTATTGTACGCGTGCAAAGTATAATTTATAGTATATATATATATATAAAATTGTATTCGCTATACCCATAGCGAAATTAATTAGAAAAACATTAAAAAAGAAATTAAAATAATATCAAAAGAGTTGACTTATTCTTGGAATTTATAGTTATTTAAATCAATATGAAAATTATTAAAACATATGTAAATCATCATTGGATAAAAATGTAAAATAGAAAGTTAGAATAAACAGTAATAATAAAAGCAAATTCTTCGAAAAACATCAAGAAGTTAATCTAATGTAATAATAAACATCAAACTTCTGATTACATCTAAACTAGTGAATTACGCAATTTGTATCAAATTAGAAAACCAATTATATATATATATATATAGAGAGAGAGAGAGAGAGAGAGAGAGCACGCATTTCAAGTAATTTTATTACACTTATTCATTAATTTTGATACTTGTACTTCAGCCCTCTAAGGTTTCAGTTTATCTAATTATAGTAGAATAAAAATATACTCTCTATGAAACATTATTCAATAAAAATAAACAGATAAAAAGCTACTTTAGATTGAGTAACAAATTGTTTTTTCCCCTCAAACCTTTAGGTTTATAGTTTTGTTTTTTGATCATCGCTGTGATACATCTAACAGCTTTAAAGGTACTTTTATTTTTCTAGAATCCCTCAGCACTGGCCACACAAGTAAGTACATAAATTGTTGACTTCTCAATTATTTTTTTATTAATGCACTACACAACAAAAATGAAAATTTTCCAAATATTTAAAGAGAAGATCATTGTTTGGCTTACATCCGTTTGGAATAAATCATCATTTATACTATACATGTAAATACGCGAATATATATAGAAAACAAAATATGTGTTTACGGTTAAAACTTTTAAAACATACAAATATTTTTTTGAGATAGTTATTTATCACTCTTATTTTTTTCGATCATTTTTATGTTTCTCTAATTTGTTATTTGTCTTTTTTTTTAAAAAAAAAATCGGTTTAGTAGAAACATTTTTCAGCTGGAATTTTGTACGAAGAAGAAAGAATTATTTTCTTGGGAGAAAATAATGGTAGAATAGAAGAAAATACACACACACACTTTCAGAGCCAAGTTTAAAATAAAATATTTTTGAAACAATAGAAATTCACAAGAAACTTAAAATCAAACTAAATGTAACATTAAAAGAAATAAATGCGCATGTTAGTAAAAAAGTAAGTTTAAATATTCTTCATAACACTCTCACAACAATACAGTTAAAAAACAAAAACAAATTCTGGTTAAGAATGCTAGCACGTGAATAGAAGCTTCTAAAGATTGATTGAATATTGAGACATCGCACTGTTCAGCTACACGAGGGCTTTTGGCGAAGGACCACGTAATTTTGAACCATGATCAAGTGACGTGAAGAACACCTGAGCTGGAAACAAAACTCGAGACAAAACTAACACCCCTGAGATCTCTTACCCCGATGTTTTTCCTCCAAATTTCCCTGTGATTCAAAATAGAAGCTTAGAGGTAGATATTATTCAAGAAAACAAAGTATGGACTGAAATTTGGTACTTTTTACGTTGTTATAAATACACATCAATTTAATATACGGACTGTTATATTATCGTTACAATACAACCAAATATTTCTCATAAGATCCCACTTAAAAAGAAAACATTGTTCAAAATGATCAAAATTTCCCTTACCTTCTCATTTTATCCTGCTTGAAACACTTTCTCCCTTTAACTGTGATTTCTTAAATACCGCCTTCTAGCGTTTTTCAGATCAGTCGTGATAAGATAGAACAGCCCGCTCTATTTCAATTTCTTCGAAATAGCGATTTTCTGGAACTCGCTAGGAACCGAAAGCTTTCATGGTTTGGGATGCACATGTCCAGTTAACTAATTTGTCAATGTGAGTTGGCGTTTGGTAAAATACTATGTCGGTTGATTTATTGAGCAATCAACTTCCCAAAAATAATTCTAGGTGACCGATAAAGAGGTCAAGTAAGAAAACACTTTACACAGAACGTCATTTGAAACCTTAGAAGGAAAATAGTTGCGTAACTTTACTTTTAATTTTTTTAAAAAATTTAAATGGAAAGAAGACATGAAGTGCTAAAAAGGAAATCCATTTTACTCTGGAATAAAGTTTTAATTTAAGTACAGTTTTAAAAGCAAAGCCTACTTTTAACTTGATGTCTTAACCCTACACTTCTCCATTGGCTACTTAAATTAAGGAAGTAGTAAGGCTATTTTTACGAATGACCTAAAAAGGTTCAATATATTAGTTATTTTAGAAACGAATTTCCTTGCTTATTGTTTAAAGACCCAGCATAGTTATACTTGTTATTTAATTTCTTTGGAATGTTTCTCATTCTTTAATGAATAAGCCTCGATATGAACTTTTAAAAGAAAAACTTTTAAATAATGTAATACGAATGATATATATATATCTTAAAACTGGATCTAACTGACGCAGAGAATAATACAAACAAAGCATTATGACCTTTTTATTTATATTATTTTTACATGAATATGATTGTATAATAACTACTGTAATTATATATATGTATAAAACTGGAGCAATTGTTTTCTGTTCAAAAAGGATGAAAAACTATTTCTGTTATTAAAAAAAGGCAAGATAAATAGGCTGATGGGAATGTCACTTGTTATAATGCATTACATCCTGTATAAACATTCTTTTTCATTAAAAAAATTATAGCACTGTTGTAGGAATAATTAAGAAGAGATGTTTGGAAGAAAAGCAAATCTGATGAATAGTTAATGTCGCTTTAAAATAGATTTCTTTTCTGAAATAAATCTTTTTCCTCGAAACATTCGTCTTATTATTTAAACTTATTCAACAGTTACAAATTAAATTTCAAAGTAGAATTCAATAAAACTATAAATAGGACAAAATAAAGGTTTTGTTCATGTTTACATAATCATTGATACGAATTTTAAAATAAAAACTTCAATTAATACATTTAGGAAAGCTAGATCGCAGTCTTCATACATTATCCACTCTGTGTGTGTGTGGTGAACATTGTAATAAATTGTTCCATGTTCTAGTAAATCCCCAACCCCTCAATTTATATTTATTTTTTCACCTGGGATCAAAATTTTGTTAAATTTTTATTTAGTGTTTGGCACTATTTTGCCTCTGAATTTGTCAACCAATGAAGTTAATTATTTTTTAAGAAAACAAACAACAGAAAAATTAAAATTAAAATCTAAACCATTAATAAACTGAAAAAATACTCCGCAAATACATTTTTTTTTTTGGAATCACAGAAACTAAGTTTATAAACTATGTACCCGAACGAATCCAAATTTAAAATTTCTATGAAATTCCAATTGTCCATTCACGTAAAAGAAAACACCGACAACGCGCGCGAGAATCAGAAACTGTTAACATCATAAAGATCATTAGTTGTACGGTGATATGTTTAACTATGTTTCACTAATATCCATTGGCTTAGCTAGTTCTGAGTGGGCCCTGTATCAAAATTCCTTGGGGGTCCCTTTTTCGAAAATAAAAATGGTCGCATTACTAAAACTTGTTTGAAAGTGTCCAGATATTATACACATGCTGGGGCCCCTGTAGCTTGGGGGCACGCATCATTGATACGGCTGTTGCTACAGCCCTGCTAATATCTTCAAATTGAAATACTTTTAAGTTGATTTTTTAGTAAGTTTTTGATAGTAAATGTGTGAAACAGCTAAGTTATAGAAAAAACTAAATTTTACTTAAATTTCCACAAATTCCCATAAAATTTAATAATCGTTTAATTTTTACTTTCTCATTTTTACCCCTTCTTTTCGTATTTATAAGTCAATTTTCCCTAAATATTAACATAAATATTTACGCATACTGAAATGTATGCTGAGCCAAACAGATAATATTTTTATCTCAAAGTTTATTATTCTTTGTATTTGCGTTGATAATTATAAGCTACAACATTTAAGATTCATTAATGTTATTGAAGTACCCAAATCTTTTGAACATCTGATATTGGGATTCAATTAATAAAAAACATGCCAGAATATTAAAAGTTCAAGGAAGATTGAACAAAGTGAGATGAAATTGTTTAGCGATGCCAGAGAAGTTGTCTAAGAAGTTATTTGAGATTGATGTGCATTAACGAACAAGAGTGACTCTTGGAATAAAATAAATCATCTTTGGAAATATATGATAATTTAATCTAATTTAAGACAATATACATTATTCAATAAAAATCTTTTAACAAGTAATTTAATCAATTTTTAAAAAAAAAAATATTATTAATTCTGATCTACTCGTAATATCTCGGAAATAACTGAATTTAAACTCAAACTAATAGTTGAACCCTTTGGGCTGGTTATTATTCTTTGGTTTATGTTATCTTTAATATAAGTACACTCAATAAAATATAGATCAAAATACTTTAAACGGGAAGAAATCAAGAAAGATATTGATTGCCAATCTTACAGTCTAATGTGAAAGCAAATTGGATGACAGTCAAATCTTAAAAGAATTAATGTTGCATTACTATAACAAAATGTGGCTTTTAAGAGGATAGTCGTATTTTTTCAAAGAAAAAATTAGTGAAAATCCTTGAAAATCACGGGGAAATAAGTTTTTTGTTGACACACTAATACTAAATAAATTAATTTTTGATACGTTAAAGCTTGAAACAATTTTAAATTCTTCACATTTCGAATTACTTTTCTCAAATGACACGTATCTTAGAAATTGTATTCCAAAGTCGGGGAGTGGATTATCGTTTGTACTTTTATCAGATAACTTTCGATAGTTAAGATGTCATACTCAGTTTTCTCTACATTTATCAAACTCTCTACTGATATTAATCTATATGAAGTGAACGAGTTTCTTATCTTTCTGCCACACCAAGTATTTCACCATATTATAATCAAAATTTACTTAAATATATTTACTTTTGAACAAGATATTTCAAAATACTTGTTAGTGAATCCCGTTAAGAAATAGGAATTAGCATATATGATTGAGTTACACAAAATTTGGTTAAAAATTTGTAAAATCACCAACAAAGGAAGAGAATAAACGCTAATGCGTCTTAGAAAAAATGTATCCCCAAGCGTTTCGGTGCTAAGAAATTCCACACAAATATTCAAACCTTCATTTTATAGATCCCATAGTTCAGAAACTCTCTTTATCTCAATTAAAATAAACAATGAGCAGTTGAAAGACCATTTTGAAAGATTCAGAATTAAACATTCGTAAACGAGAAATAATATTAATCTAAGCAAATACATTTTAAATTTGCGGGGAAATTTTGTGAGACTTTTGTGTTTGTTTAGCTGAATTTTGATAAATTATGTTCAAAAGAGATTAAAACCTATATGAAACTTAAATAAAATATTTTATTTATAAAAAGACCAGCACAATCGCTGAAAAAATCAAATAAAAACCTTAAATATAACAACTGAATAAATCGGGGGGGAAAAAGAAAAGAAAAGAATCAACTAGATCTTATACTAAGAAACTTATAAGGAAATGGTTTCTTTTATGACTATTTTAATTAAGTGTAAGATTTCCACAAGTATCATATTATAAACTATTCATTAAGAGTATATCTTATTTAAGTATTTGCAAGAATAATGCTTTTCATTCCATTTATTCCAATCACGTCTGTTCAAGGATATTACCCTGACCCGAGCCTTCCTGGTCGAGTATTATTCGCTGCAACTAACCCTTCTTTGATTACCACGTTTATTTCTCGCCGAATGTGATCTATCAGCTACCTCATACAAGCAAATTACACCTTTGTGGCCATTGTTCACATTTCAATGGAGCAAAGGCGTTTTTTGTTAATCTTCACGTGTCATGGTAGGTTGATGATCTTTCACTCCAGGCGTTAACCCTAAGACCCTTTTGTGAAAACGAATTGTGTTTCTTGAAAGGGAATTTTATTAATGGAAAAGAAAGGAATCATTCAAGCAGAACAAACTCTAAAGTAAAACTTTTACGTCTCACAATTCATCATTAAAAGTTAATTATATAAGTAATCAGTCCGAATGGTTGTTAATGGGGCATTGTTTTAATTTGATGTTTAATAGATTTCGAGTTGATAAATATTGTAAAGCACGTGTGTCTACCGGCGAAAGTGAAATCAAAATAACAGTTAACTAGTGCCGCGTGTAGGTTTTGAATAGCTGTTGACAAGTGCTGATTTTAATCTGGTACATGTCCATGTTTACAGGTATTAAATATTAATGAAAAATTGATGTCCGTCTAATAAATACTTGAAGATATAAATATAACATTTACACATAGGTACTTCATATAAATCACTTTTACATTAACATGAAATTATAACAAAGCCATAGATGAGCCTCAGCTTTCGTTAATTCTCTATTTCGGATTGTGTTTGAAAGCTACGCTTGTATTGATGTGCATCGTAGAAACTAAGGAATTCTTTTTTTTTTTTTTTTTTTTAAAAAAAAGTTTTTTTTTTTTTTTTTTTTTTTGCAAGACTCGGACAATCAAATACATCAACAAAGACTTATTGATTTTCATAAGCTTCCGATAACTATGGGAAGAATATAATTAGATAGTACAAGAGAGCATATGTCACATGTATGATAGGCAACAGAAAAAGTTATGCAACGCATTATAGAGTCCTTTATCAGGAAAAGAAAACAGTTCAGTTACACTTGAGTTATCTTTTTACAGACTCACAAACTACTCTATTGAACAAAGTGTTCTATTTTACTTATTTTAAATTTTCTAATTTCCCTCCTTAAAAAAATTTTTAAAAGTACTTTTTGATTACATTATTCTCGTTTCGTAAGCATTTCAACGACCTATTGTATATCTATAAAGTGGAAAAATCAGACATTTTATTGAAATATATATACATATACTAAAAAAGTTCTTTTTAATACTATTAAATCTTACATATATACTTCATTTGATAAGTATAAATACATATCAACTAAAAAGTATTAATCTTATTGATAGCAACAAAACTAGAATTATTGTTTGAACTCAGTTGATTCCATGACCAAGCAAACTCTTTTTATTCTAATAATTCATGTTTTTAATGAATAATAATAATAATAAAAAACCAGCGAGAAAATAAAATTTTAGTACGGCTTTTAAGAAATGATGCATAGGATTTAAATTGCATTCAACTGTAAATTAGTAAACAAACGTATCAAAATATTTACCCAAACCTTCCGTGAACTTGACGGAACAGCGGACTTGCTGACATCTCGTTGCCTGCCTTCAACGATCCATCCGTTTCAGCTCTGCAATCAACTTAAACTGACAGCCAGAAATTGTTTTCTGGATCGAGGCCAGTCAGTCGGAAAAATAAATTTCAATAGTGGGCCAAGGAATCCTTCCTAACTCGATAGTTTATTGGTCAATCTATCGCCTAAGATTGCTAATCAAGACTATCACACTGCGATAGTCACTCATCAGCATGAACATGGAATCAAAGGAATTTTTTTGATATAAACATTGAATTTTTCTAATCATCGAAAGGTATATGTTTAAAATGCAATAAGATCTTTCTTTTCTGTGAAATGTCTGCGTATGAATTAGATAAAAAATAATCTTCATATCAGAGTTTAGTTTCTAAGTTTAGCAAAGGCTTATAGAAATTTTTATATGAACCTTGTTAGATGCCTTTTGGTCTTAGTAAATAACCCTGGTCTCTTTCTTTTCCTCTTGATTAAAATTCAAAGTTTTTCAGTTGGAATCATAATACAAAGAGCTAAAAACTGTCCAACAGTATATTCAATACGTATATCTCGAATAATATATTGGGATTTAGTAACACTCATATAAATGTGATAAAAGTATTTTTTTAACACTAGAAAGACTGAAACTTAGTATATACTTATATTGCCCAAAAGCAGTCAAAATGACTGCATTGTGAAAGAATGATTAATGTGTCAAGAAATTTTTTTTTAAAATTAACTTTAAATATTTTTAATATTATTTACAGTCTTATAACAAGTTATTAGTAAATATTAACAATAAAAAAATTTTTATTTCACTTGGGAAAAAAAATATATTTTAAAAAATTCAAAGAAATTGTGCATTACATACGTAATTGTTTTTCTAATTGAAATTAAAAAGCAGTCAAAATGACTTCCTTGGGCAAGCTAGTGTTAAAAAAAATCAGAGGTATGATATATTAAATTTTCTACAAAAAAAAGTTAATTTTTATGCTAATTGATAGAGAAGGTCAAAGAAAACACACTTGAAAAATCCTTTTAAATTAGAATTTAAAATTTAAAGAAAATTCAAAGAATTGCAAATTACATAGAAGATAGAGGGTAACTATTATCTTTAAAAATCAATGCAATTTAAGGGATTTTTTTGCAGATTGCATTCATTAAGAAATACTGGATTGTTCAGGTAAATAAATTATCATGTACTCAAAGATATTTTTATTCCTTTATATTTTAAAAAGATTCAAACTTGATAATTTTCACTCTTTTTGACATGGCTCTTAGACACATTTTTCTTTCTTTGATCATGTAATATCTTAAATCGAATATTTTTTTAGTTTTTAATAGTAATCTTATTTATTTACATCGCTTACTAATATTACCTTCTTTGAATCTTAGATAAGGAGAAAATTCAACAGAGCTTCAAAATATTCTAGTTGAGTGTGTATAAAAAACGAGAAACGTCTTAAAAATCATGTAAAATGCTTCCAATACCCAAATATATTTTGAAATAAAAGGATGTGGATATGAATAATAAATACGTCTTCATAAATTTCATAAAAAAATTTAAAAATTTTACAGAAGTTTCTCATACAGTTTTAGAAATACTTGAAATTATTGATTAAAAACTTAATGGATATCGGAATATAGAATTAATGATACACCAAAAAGGAAATTCTGGAGGAGGGAAAACAAGCTCGATAATGAATATTCATTTTGTATCTAATGAATATTCATTATTATTCTTAGAACTCTTGACTATACTTAGCTGTAAACATTTTCGATTAATACTTTTTTTCTCTTTAAATTCAAACACAAAATCTTTCTTTTTACTTTCCATCAGACGATTAAATGCAAAATGGTGATCATAAAAGAAAAAATAAGCTTTTTATAAAAAAACTTGATTTTTTTTAATGCAAACGTAGTTTATCTTAAAAGTACATAACTAAACACTTTTAAAATGTGTGAAGTACTTATAATAAATTTAAATTAAATGCAACAGGCTTAAAATTGAACAATAGCACTAAAATTTACTGTCCTTAAAAAATAGAATTTCTACGAAATCATTTGAGTTAAATAAAGGTACGACATATGTAAAAATTAAAACAAAGCATTAAAGAAAGTACAAAATTCTATTGTGATTTTAAAAATGAACTATGTTTAATTTCGATAAGAGCATTGAAAAAAATTGATTTTTGTGAGTTCTGAAATTTCAAATGAAAGACTAAAATCAAGTTTTCAATAACAATGTGTGATAGTTCAAGTAATAATTGACTTAATTACCTTATTGATATATATTTTTCAATTTTTTTTAAAAAATGCAGATGAATATTTTAGGAATTTTAAAAATGTAAAATAAAAGCGTTGAAATCAATAGCTGCTTTACTGCATTAAGAACTTAAGCATTTCTTTAGAATTATTATCAATATTTTGGAAATTAGAAAGATTTTGCTGCATATTTAAAAAAAAAAACAACTAGCTGTAACACAAAGAGAAAATGAAATATACTAACCAAACTTTTTAACCGTTGACTTTATTTTGATTTAAATTTCGTTTTCATGTGAATCAACAATAATTACAATTTCAATTGGAATTTCATATTAATGGGAAGAGATTAATTAATATTTAAATAATCACAGAAATTTATGAGCAAACTTTTGAAAGATAAGTACCGTAAAATCTGGTGTATAACTCGCACCTATACTTTCAAGTTACATTTTTCAATTTTTAGGTATATTCGCCATATAACGTGCACCCCTTTTTTTACGAAGAAACCGGAAATGTATGTGCTATCTTTTTTGAATTCATTTATTCGAGGTATTATCCCATGCTTTTGAAAAAAAATATAATATACTTCTAGAAGAACACCCCCTTTAAGTTCATTAGGTATGTCATATTCTTAAATAAACAGTATTTCGACTTTATAGAAGCCTAATTTTTTTTATGCTCATCTCTGTTTTTATTTTTGAAACTATCGCTTTTATACCCGACGTATAACGCGCACCCATAAATTGCGGTCATATTTTTTATGTTCAAAGTGCGCGTTATACGCCGGATTTTACGGTAGTTATCTAATAATATCGAATTTATTTTTTAAAATTAAAGCTTAAAATAATTTTGTCAATAAAATTATTGTAAAAATTATTTAAATGCAGATTAAAAATCGAGTCTCTTTTATTTTTAATTTAATGGCCAAATAAAAGAAAAAAATTCAAGTCTACTTTATTTAGTTTTATTTAGTAAAACAAACATCAGAAACGGAAATTTTGAAGGGAAAAAACAAACCGCTATTATAAAAAAAAATTATCCAATTTTCAAAATATAAATTTCGTTTAATTATTTTTATGCAAACATGTGTTACCATTGGATATTTTACATGTAGTAAGCAATTAAAAATTCCTTGCTTAGCAGGATATTTAAATTTGTTTTGAATTATAATTTTATTTTAATACGGAATAATTCCAATACAGGGAAACAATTTAAGGTATCCGACTACTTTCGGAACCGTGATTTTCCAAAAGCGTATAAATGGATAATATTTATGATATTTAGTGTCACTTAAATTAAAAAATGTATATAAATTTTTTTTAAGAATAGTATTACAATAAAAAATTATTTAAGTACAATATTTTGACAAAAAATAAACATAGAATGACCAGTTCTTCGAAATATTCTCCTTTTGTGAAAAATGCTTCTATTATAATAATATTTTGCCTGTATATAGCTCAGACCTCTCTACAAAGGCTCAACTAGAATTTTTGAAATATATAACTTAGAAGTGGGTTTATCCACATTTTACGACAACCGAGGGGATCAATTTTAAGAAAAAAACGCCGATAATTATTTCAATTGGTGGTAACTCTGAAAATAATATGAATTTTTCAAAAATCCTAGTTCAGACTCTCTGGAGAAATCTTTACTATATATAAGCGCGCGCGCGCGAAATATTATTATTTTAGAAGGATTTTTTATAAAAGGAGAACATTTTGAAAGATTATTATTTAATTTTTTGCCAAAATATTGTATTTATATAATTTTTTTTGTTAAAATGTCCTTAAAACAAATTTATGCAATATTCTAATCTAAGTGACACTAAATACCATTAAAATTATCCATTTATGCGCTTTTTTAAAATCACGGTTTCTCTCTCGAACGTAGTCGGATACCTTAAGAAAAAAAACGCCGATAATTATTTCAAATGGTTGTAACTCTAAAAGTAAAGTGAATTTTTCAAAAATCGTAGTTGAGCCCTTTTACAGAGGTCTGAGCTATATACAGGTAAAATATTATTATAATAGAAGCATTTTTTCTCAAAAGGAGAACATTTTGAAAAAAGGTTATTCTAAGTTAATTTTTTGCCGAAATATTGTATTTAAATAATTTTTTTTGTCAAAATGTGTCTTCAAAACAGTTTTATACATGTATTCTAATCTAAGTGACACTAAATATCATGAAAATTATCCATTTATGCGCCTTTTTAAAATCACGGTTTCGAACGTAGTCGAATACCTTAAGGCATATCATGAACAAAATTATTTTTAGTACTCACCATCTAGTATTAAACTGAACTTGACGAAGGCTTTGCCTGCGTGTATCAGACCATGTATGCATTTATTAAACTATGAATAATCTAGGCTAAGAAAATTTGAAATTTCAGGATGAATCAACTTCTAGTACCTTTTTTTCTAAGTTCTGAAGTTTAGTGATCTTCATAATTGCAATTGTCCTCTTTTCTTTTCCTTCAATTTTTTTTCTTTTGCTGATACAAATGCTTCTTACATGAAAATGCATCCTTGTTGAAGAATTTCACTACCATGAATAATCTACGAAGGCTGAACACATAGTTTGATCGAACACATTGTTGCATTTTATTGAGGCAACTTAAAGATATCATTACAAATCATAGAGTATTGATCACTTCGTAGAAAATTACTTAAAAACAAATAATTACTGGAATGAGTTGGTTATCCATAATACGTGATAACTGATTACAAATTTTACTACTAGTTTGTTATCCTATTAAAACATAATACAAGTGTTTATTGCGTGATAGCAAATTATGAGGTTTTCTTCCGTATTAATCATTTAAAAAGACAGGACTTAGACAAATTTATTACTTGATAACAAATTGCGAAACTTCTGTCTTGTTGAGGCTAATGCTGTGAGGCTAGATAGGAAGTTTTATGGTTTTATTAACATAGATGGTGATAAATTGCAAAGCAGAAAGTAAACAAGGACATGATTTTTTTTTTGTCTGGAAATATTCGGTCAAAAGAAGCATCTATACAAATTTAGCATTCATTATCTCATTATTATTATTATTTGTAAATATAACGATATGAAGGAAACGAATCTGATGCCATTATTTCAATCCCATTAATTTGTATGAATTAAATTGTGACGAAAAACCCCGCAATAAGCCTTAGTTTTAAATTTTAAGGAAAAAGGCATTTGTAGTTATTTTATGAAAGGCACTCTAACTAAATAACTCTCTAAAAGTCGTTGAAGTGTTTGCTGATTGACATCATTTCAACATCAAGTCGAGATGGCGGGTCTATGTTGACCTTTGCTCCATAACTCTTTGCAACATTATTTGTGATTTTTACGAATAGGTTGTGTGGAGAGAGTGGGAAAATTTGCTATAGATATATAATCACAAAATTTTCTTATGTTGGAATATGCTGCCATCTATTGTTTGAAATTCCGGTTACAAATTCGGTGATGATTATTGATGTTTGTCATTTTGCTCAAATTTCAACTGCTTACCTGCATATCTTCAGATACATGCTTAAACTAACCAAACTTGTTAAGAATTCTTATCATTTCCAGTTTTATCGTTGTTATTTAGACTATGGTGGAGAGAAGCCACCGCACAGGTTGAAAACATCAATCACAAAAAGAATTCCTAAAACTTTTCAGAAATAATATGCATCTGATATCAAGCCTTATCGTTAAAAAGAATTGACGTTAGAATTTTTTTAAAATTGTTTCCCTTTTTTAAATAATGTATAAGTAAATTGATCGTTATATATGAAAGAAGCTTCTCAATAATATTTTAACAATAATTTTTAAGGAACAGTGTAATAAAGCTTTACGGCTTCTTTATTATTATTATTATCAAGGATTGTTTTTCTCTCGATTGATAAAAATCTCCTAGTGAGTTCTTAGGTGTCTTTGTTTTAGTTAAATCGCACACGAAATATGAAATAAATAAATAAAGAAAGAATTTTATTTGAAAATATTAATGCAATTTCTTTAATATTCTTGATAAAGTGTATAGCTCATGTATTTAAATAAAGCCAGTTTAGTTAATTTCTTACCTCCACCAGAGATTCAGTCTCCTAAAAATATCAGTAATTATTATTTTAAAGCTTTTTCAAGAAGTCAAAAAGATCAGTTGTGAAGTGCTGTTATAATTATTCTATTCTATAATTTCTGTTTACTACATTGCTGGCCATTGAAATTGCAACACCAGGAAGAATGAGTAAGTTGAGTGAATATTAACGTCGCACTGTGTTCAGCTACACGAGGGCTTTTGGCGACAGACCACGTAATTTTGAACCATGGTCAAGTGACGTGGATGACACCTGAGCTGGCACCCCCTCTCCTAACTACCACACCTCACCAACGAGAGAACGTTTGAGCTCTCGATAGATTTAACGTGTATCTTGCCCCTACACGGCGGGTCATTAGTGGTACTGGGCTCAAACTCGTGACAAGCCAGCCACGACTCGATACCTTGACCACTCGGCTACCGCGGCCACTAACACCAGGAAGAAAATTAGATAACAAACTACACTTATTACGCTAGTACAGCATAGTAGGAAGAAAACATCATTAAATTTTCAGGTAACTTATGGGTGTACACACAAAATCCGAAATTAGTACATACAGCTGCAGCCTGCGGCAGGTAAAACAGTTGTAATGCGATTAGACATCAAGTCGTACCGGGCTTGGATGCAGGGGTGTAGCTACCGCCGTATCAGTGATACGGGGCCCTAAGCTACACGGGCCCAGACATGTGTAATATTTTGATATTTTCAAATAAGTTTTATCAATACGACCAATTTCATTATTTTTCAAAAAGGGCCCTCAAGGAATTTTAATACAGGGCCCCCTCAGGGCTAGCTACGCCAGTGCTTGGTTGACAGATACTCTGCTTCAAGTCTATGTCAAATCTTTATCAGTCGTAGTGAATGGAGACCAAAGGTGGGCCACTCTCTCAGTCACCCATGAACAGATGTTTTCAATGGATGGGATATCTGAAAGTCACGCTGACTAGAGAGTAACATTTAAACACAAACTTACTCTCTCGAGATAGATCAAGACATGACAAGCAACATACTGTCTTGAGTTATCGTGTTGAAAGATGACAATTTCGAGGTCTCGAAGGTACTACAAAGAGTCTGAAAATCTGAGAAATGTAGCCTTGGCTGTTCAAAGTTTTGGCGACACGAACAAGAGATGATTTTGTTGCCTACCCAATGGCTTGCCCATGCCATCACACCTTGTGAAGGGCTCATTGAGGAAATCGAATGCAAAAGGGTACGTGCGTTTTCCTCAGTGCCTTTAGACATGGATACGTCCATCGAGATGCTGCATCCAGAACCGGGACTTGTCTGTAAAGACGATGTGGTGCCACTCCGGTATTCAGTTTTGTCGTTGGTCTTACCCCTGTCACCTTGCGTATCTATGCTTCAGGCTTAAGGGAAGCCGCAAAAAATTTGCCGACAGTTCGCTCTGATCGAGACGTCGTTGAACTGTCCGTGCGGACAATAGCCACGCAGCAAACAAGCCTACTTCCTGACTTAAGGTCAGAAATAGGGTTGTATAATTTTACTAAACCGACCTGAAAATATGCCCTTCCGGTTGTTAGTGTCAGGAGGCCGTTGAGATCCAACAAGGCATTCAGTAAGACACTCATGACCTTTGTAACGAGTACTATTCGGGTTCTTCTACTAATAGTGTTGGGGAAACTATTCTTTAACTATGATTTTAGTTTAAAACCACTTTTCGTAGAGATTACTTAATTTTATGCAAACGTAAGTACTATTTAAACCTTGACGTTGGGTACGTGAGGTTAATGGTTAATCATTGATCTTTAATTGTGAAATCTTAGAATAAGAGAAAGGGAACTGCGACTGGGAGGTCGCGTATCCTGAAAGTAATATTCATCGTAGAATCTACCAGGAAGTAAATAACATTGGAGCTGACCGAGCTATCGGGATTCGAGAAGGATCGTCTCGACGAGCTCCGACTGAAGCTAAGGGATTTTCAATTATCTTATGTGTCAGATTAAGAGTTAGAATTTCAGATTGCTCCCAGAGTTAAGCTATAAAGTTGTATATCTTTCATAAAGTATTAAAGATAGAATAAAAGTAGCTATTTTTAAGATCATGTCTCCTTCTTCCCCGAACCCTTTTTCACCCGCGACAAATTATCAACTCCATATTTGCAATACATTTGTAGGATTCCAACCAATGCGAGTAGAAATATCGCGAAACGCGCTTTCAATAGGCAACAATCTCACCGCTATAGAATTCCGACACATTATGATAGCCATTTCTTCTTCTTATACGAGGTATAATACGATCTTCTCTCAAGCAAACAACATTCAAATGCGATTTCCTAAACGGAAGCCCTCGGCATAATTTTTTCAACCTTTAACAACATTTGTAACTATTTTTTGGTCTCCAATGCTATCCACCGGCTGAGTATCCTCGTTAAGTTTTATGCTAATCTCTGTTAGTTAATGATAGTTTACTCCTCGTAACAGTGTGCCAACAGTACCTCCATGAAATAAAAGCTAAAATATAGTTCAATCGCCTGATTATTTATTGAATGACTGATTTAGTGTTCACGCGGGCATTTGCTAACCAACATTAAATTTGGTTAATCGAATCGAAGTAAATAAGAATAAAAAAAAGGCTAAATAGTTATCGTGCTGTTAAATTCACCATTACAAAACTAATAACTTTGTTGAGAAGAAGCAGACGATCGTATTCCTTCTCAACTTGAAATAAAACACGAGCAAATCGACAACTTAACAAAAGACTGAACGAGTTGAAAGGACAATATTATGATATCAAGGACATTAGGATTCAGAACCAATAAAAACAGAAGCGGACGTAAAATAAATAGAGGATAGACTGGAAGCCTTTAAGGTCATAGAACTAGAGAAATTCTTAATAATTTAATTTTGTCAAATCTTCTTTTAGTTCTGTTAATAATTTTGGAACGGAAATATTTCAACCTGATTCTAAGACGAAATTAGAAATAAAACTTGTGAAAATTCCAATACTGGATTTAGGTGTAGATACGACGAGCGCCCTAATTTCAAATCACAATTTGATAATATAATTTAAAACAGTGATTTAAATGAATCACAAAAATCATATTAGTTGAAGAGAGGGAGAGTTATATTTACGTCACACTAAAACCTGCTCGAGGGCTATTAGTGACGGACCTCGTAATTTTGAACCATGATCAAGTGACGAGGCTGACACCTGAGCTGGCACTCCTCTTTCTTAACTTCCACACCAAACCAATGGGAGGACATTTGAGCCTCGATAGATTTAACGTGCATCAGCCTCCTCTGCACGGTGAGTCTTCAGCGATACAAGGGTCGAATTCATGACACGCAAGCTACGAGTCTGTGATCTTGACCTCTAGCCAACCACGCTGCATTAAAATGAAAAAAGATATTGTATTGTTTTATTTGCATAATATTATTAATAAGAGAAACCTTCTTTAAAATGAAAAATTCAAAGCTAATAATATTTCAAGAAATATTTCATGTAATTTTCTATTTTAGAATAAAATTCGATTAATCATTATAAAATATTATGAGGGGGAAAATTTATTCTGTGGCTGTATTAAAATATTATCAAACATAAAAAAAAAACCTATGACTGGAATTTATTATTAAAGTGTTATTAATTTGTTATTATTAAAATGTGCATTTGTATCTTAACAATCTTTTTTAAATATTTAACAAAATATTCGGGAAAACTAATACAGAGAGATCCCTATGAGAACACAAGAAATGATTTGCGTAAGATAAACTGGCTCACAAAATTTGTGTAGTTTTAATTAATTAATTACAGTCGGACCTCTATTCAACGAAGTCTCTAAATCCCGAAAAAAGTTTGTTATGTGAAAAATTCGTTAAATAGAGATTCATCTTTCGATTTTTTTCTGTTCTTCGTTCCAGGAAAAAGTTCGGAAAATTCCCAAAATAGAGGTCCGCGACTGTATGTATTCAAATAATAGAGATAAATTTATTCTAAAATACAAAAGTGATTTTCTATTAACGTAATTTTGTTTTTGAAGGAATGAGAGCAAAAGATTGTCTTTTCAGAGCCAATGCTTTTCAGAAACGATTGAAATAAAATTTAATAAATGATAGAAAATCATATTTCAACATCAAAATTATCATTCATATCTGCAATTCATTTATGAAACAATTTATATTTATTTTATATTTATTATTATTTTTGCCATGCTTTTTAACACTAGATTGCACAAGGAAGTCATTTTGACTGCTTTTTAATTTTATAGTTAGGAAAACAATTATGTATATAATGACACAAAATTTCTTAGAATTTTTCAGAATATATTTTTTTCCTAAGTGAAGTAATTTTTTTTATTGTTAATATTTACTAATAACTTGATATATGACTATAATTAATATAAAAATATTAAAAATTAATTTTAAGCAAATTTCTTTAAACATTAGTTATTCTTTCACAATGCAGTCATTTTGACTGCTTTTGGGCAATATAGGTATACACTAAGTTTCAGTCTTTCTAGTGTTAAAGTAAAATAATAAAATTTTACATTATATATGTTTTTATTTATTGCTATGAAAACCATTTTTTTCTCTCTCTCATTTTTTAATATTAACATCTCACTTAAAGGCAATTGTTACTTCTTTTTAATGGAATTAAATTAAATTAAAATCAGAGGCGCAACAGTACATGAGGGCCAAGGCCAACTGTGCCCAACCTAGTTTTCGTGTGATCTTAGGCTCTGAGGTGCATAAGCAAATTTTCCTGTCAGGTGAGCAATCTGACGCGAAATCCCAACCAAAGGCTTAGTATTCATTTATTGACAAGCTGAAGGGATGAGTCAACCGCACCCCCAGCCCGAGATTTGAACCCCGAACTGCGGCATGGAAGCGCCACACACTACCTCTTAGCCGCCAGGCTCTTTGATAGAATTATTTTTCTTAAATCTCTTGACATATAAATTAGTATTTTCTCTGAACACACAAAATATCTTCATTTTAATAAGGTGAATCAAAATGTTTAAAAACTATAGATGTGGTAAAAAGAAAAAAAAACTTGAGAGATTTTAAGTTTCACATTATCAGAATATGAATTAAGTTACTGCAAGCACGTGCGATATTAAATCCGATTGTATAAAAGATAATGTTCATTTCTTTTATTAATATTTATTATTGTTATAAGGGATCATTTCACACTTCGGAAAATATTCATACATTTTTTGAAAATAATAGGTCCTTTGCCACCCAGCCAGTATGATGGATCTGACACTGCTTGTAATCAAGTGGGTTCAGGCTAGAATCCCGAAAAAGGCATGGTTGTATCTTCTTCAGGGAAAAGAAGTCGGGGACTTTTTTTTTTTTTCGCCTGTAAAGGATTCCCGTCTCGAATGGAAAGCAGTGCACCCCCTTCTGTTGTTTGCTGGTATCATCATTTGTAATAAATGTTTGTATTGTATGTATCTGTTCCTTTTCCCACTTGTATTTCATATGTATCCCAGAATAAAAACTTTCGACAATAACAACAACAGGCTCTTTGACTCATTAATATTTATATAAAAAGTATTTGAACCTTATTTTTGCTTTAGAAACTGCGAGAAATATTTCGATAAAATAACTTTATAAACGAGAAGTAAACCTTCAAAAATAATTTAGATAGAGAGAAGATCTAAGTAAATAAGAGGAACAACATTTAGAGACTTTTGAGCCTTAATAAATGAAATTAACCTAAATGTTAATTAAAAATAACCTTAATTTTTAAGAAATCAATAAACATTTTTATTAAAAAAATAATTGCCATTCATACTATAACAAATTATACACACACACACATATATATAATTTTCCTTCATTGTGTGATTTTCCTGCTGTCTATGTGTTTGTCGAATGTTATATATTGTTTGGTTGTTATCCCTTGTTTGTAGAGAATTGGCCTATATATATATATATATATATATATATACACATATAGTTTTGAGTAAGACTACAATTACAGAAAAAATAAACACAGAAAAAAACTGCAAAATAAAGATAACAATGAAACAAGGGACTCCTTTATGAGTTTTAGAATAAATATATCATCATGACTACGAAGAAGAAATATGTTGTTTGCTTTTAAATTCACAATTTATTTTACACAAATAAAAAAATGTTTGTCTCTTAGATTAATAAAACTGAGTGGCTGCGGTAGCCGAGTGGTATAGGTATTGGATCGTGGCTTGCCTTGTCACGAGTTCGAGCCCAGTACCACTAAAGACCCGCCC
>BMAV01004045.1:218568-242098 GCA_019973955.1 Trichonephila inaurata madagascariensis
GGAGTGATAGTTCACATCAAGACAAACAATATTAAACAGGAAACTTAAGGTCCCAAACGTCTTCCGAAGGAGATAGGTGACATTAACGCTTAGGGTCCAAAATTTCAAATGATTATACAAAACGGAAAAATGGGTCAATTCGTTAGAGGTTTTCGCTAAAATTACTATTTTTATTAGTATTTTCTTGAAAAATAAAGTTTAAAGATAAAGCTCAAAAATGTCGTTAGAGGGCGCTTTAGACTTTGGAGTAACGAACAGCTATTTTTTAATGTTATTTTTTGTATCTCATTAAATGCTTTCAAAAGCGTAGACTTAAACTTAAATTTTGAGCTTAAAATCTGAATAGTTGGGGGTGGTTAAGTAGCATAGTCTCAACTGTGTTCAGGAGGTGAAATTTGAACCCCCTTCCTTCCCTGGACTACGTTCAGTTATTCACAATCTTGGATGTTCGGTCGTAGACTAGGCAGCACCTACTACCCACTAAACGTAAAATAAACGAGAAAGGGATGACAAAATTACATAAAAAAGTTATTCATAACAAACATGAGCAATTTCTCCGCGCAAAATACCCGATTATGTAGATCACCCGTTTTGCATGCAAAGTGTAGTACACAAGGAATTAACTGTATGGTGCTAACTGTATGTAAGGATGTAAAGTGCTATAAAAGCTCTGGTTGTCTGCATTCATCGTGTTTTCGTTTTTGACTGTTGTGGGGATGACCAGCTACACTAATCAAAAAATGGCCGATATCCATTTCATTTACGGCGTTGCAGATGGGGATGCCGTGGAGGCCCGGTGATTGTACGAGGCACGATTTCCTTCTATACGCTTGCCGAACCGAAAAACTTTCGAACACTTTCATTGGTGTCTCAGATAAGCCAATTCGTTTTTCAGTGGGATCCACGACACAGGGCGTACCAGGAAAGCTAGGGCATCGGAACCTGAAGAGCATGTGTTGGGTGAATTCGAGGAGCAACCAGAGACAAGCACGCAGACTGTATCCGCCACCGCAAATGTGAGCCACATGAAGGTTTGGCTAGTGTTGGGAGCCGAAGGCCTTCAACCCAATCATGCGCAGCGTGTGCACGCCTTGAAAGCAACCGACTATCAGCCACGTGTCGATTTTTCACGATGGTTCCTCCAACGATTGGCTGTGCAACCATACTTTGCCGCATACGTGCTATTCACCTATGAATGCAGTTTCAGTCGGGAAGGAATTTTCAATGTGCACAATGCACACAACTGGACGTACACTAACCCACAGGCTATCCGTCCTCATTCATATTGTGATGGGCTCACGCGTTTCTTCATTAACAAGTCCTTTTGGGTTCTTTGGGGCCAGAATAAAAGGCAATTCTTTTCCAACCAACCAGAGAATTAAAACGTGAATGAAAGATGAAAATTAGGAAGCTTTTAAATAACAGAAGTTTAGAGTAAGCGGGGTGGCATTTGGGGAGTGTTACGATAGTCCGTGTTGCAAGTGAGAAGAGTATTTCGAGAAGTTAAGTGACAGTCAAGAGAGGTTACCCGTGACAGAGAGCCTTTAGTCAAGGTGCATACAATTGCATGCCAGTGAACCGCAACTTCAGCTAGGATAAGATAGATTGCTGTTTCGTTGGACATTAAGGTAGGAGTTACCATTTTAATATTCGGATCAGTGTTTACATTGAAATTGAGCTTAGGCGAGCTAGTTATTGATAGTGGTCCAGGTTACGTTATTTCGGTATTATATGTATTGTGTGTTTCACCACCGTAGATTCTCTCACATATCATATTATTGCTTAATCTGGTTTAAGTTAAGATCTTAATAAAGTAATATTAAGATTATGGCAGCTTCTGGTTCTTCATTTATTCCTACACCTCTAGCTCACTCTGATAATCTAGGAGAATGGCACCCAAGGGGGGGGGGCTTACAATATCAACGGCGCTTCAGCTTCAATATGTGGGCCGAAATTATCCACGATCATATGATCCGGCCATATCTTCTGCCAAGGCGCATGGACGGCGGAACGTATCTGGTATTCCTCCAAGAGGTGCTTTCAGTTCTACTGCAAAGTGTTCGAGTCAACACAAAGGCTCGTATGTGGTTCCAAAATGATAGAGCGCCTACCCATTTCAGCGAAGACTTGCGAAGTGCATTGGATACAGCATATCCAAGACGGGTGATCCGGGAAATTGGCCGGCATGCTCGCCTGACCTCTCCTGCCTCGACATCTTCCTCTGGGGCCATATGAAGAGTCTTGTTTACGCAAGCCCCGTCGACTCTGACGAGGCCCCGGTTGCGAGGATTGCCGTCGTAGCAGGCGATATCCTAGAGATGCCCGGAGTATTTGCTAATGTTTGACTGTCCCTCCATCGGCTGTGTGAGGCCCGCATCCTTGCTGGTAGGCGGTCTTTCGAGCAGTTTTTGTGATTCCACAAGAAAATCATGCGTGTACAATTTTCTACGTGTCATCATTCATTCAACCTTCATTCATACACACTACGTGCGTACATCAAATTGTTTCTGTTTATTTTGAGCGGAGAAATTCCTCATGTCTATTATGAATATTTTTTAATTTTCTCGTCCCTCTCTCGTTTATTTTACGTGTAGGAGGTAGTAGTTGCTGCCTGATCTAGGACACCAAGATCGAGAATAGCTGAACTCTGTTCAGGGGGGGGAGGAAGTTTCAAATTACACCTCCTGAAAACAATTCCATTTGCGCTACTTAACCACCCCGAACAATTCAGAATTTGAGCTCAAAATTTGTTTAAGTCTAAGGTTTTGAAAAAATTTAATGTGATACAAAAAACAACGGTACAAAATAGTTGTCCGTTACTCCAAAGTCTAAAGCACCCTCTATATATATCGACATTTTTTAAACTTTATCTTTAAATTTATTTTTCAAGAAAATACTGACAAGAAGAATAATTTTAGTGAAAACCGCTAACGAATCGACCCATTTTTCCGTTTTTTATAATCATCTGAAATTTCGGACCGGAAACTTTAATAGCGCCTATCTCCTTCGGAAGACGTTTGGGACGCTAAGTTTCTTATTTAATATTGTTTGTCTTGATGTGTACTATCACCCCTTAAAGTTTTGCCCAAGAGTTTAGATACACCCTGTATACTCGTCCTTCCAAAGGAGGACTTTTGTATTGTGCTGCTCTGCTTAAAACTAGTCCCATGGCTTTGGAATACAATAATATGACACTGACGGTGCTTCTAAGGAATTTACTTATTTCGGATTGATTGAATATTAACGTCGCACTGTTCAGCTACACGAGGGCTTTTGGCGACGGACCACGTAATTTTGAACCATGGTCAAGTGACGTGGACGACACCGGAGCTGGCACCCCCCTCTCCTAACTACCACACCACACCAACGGGAGGACGTTTCAGCTCTCGACAGATTTAACGTGCATCGACAGATTTAACGGTGGGTCTTTAGTGGTACTGGGCTCGAACTCGTGACAAGGTAAGCCACGATCCGATTTACTTATTTCGGAGAAGAGGTGGGGAAGGAATTTGTAAGGGTATATTGCAGGAATGGTAAAATTCATAGCTAAGCAATTTTTCTTTCTTTTTTTTTTCGTTTGAGTGTGCTCTTTTCTATTTTTCATTTGCTGCCATTTTTGCTTACCGTGTGTGGAATAGGAGCTGTACAATTTTTTATCCGAATGCACTGAATGTAATACTTGTTTATTTGTTCAATCATGTTTTAGTATATTTCACAGAACAGATAAAAAAGAAGTTATAATTTATTTTTTATTATATTATGTTTCTAGATTAATTTTTTTTTTATTTTCATTTTGTTATTTTATCCTTTTCTTTTCTTTCTTTTTTAAAGGGAAAATTAACAATTTTTAGATGTAAAAACGTGCCTTTTCTTTTCCCCCAATAGACTGCTTAACAACGCATGCCTGTGGGAAAAACAATGGCACTGGGTTGGGGGTGAATTTCGTAATATTTTCTCGACAGTTAAGTGGTAAAAAGTAGAACACTTAATAATACTATTGCTTTAAAAAAATCGATCTATGTATTAGACTAGGATTCATAATTGCTTCACTACGCATGCAAATATTTAGGGAATCAAAATGGTGTATTATTAGACGAATTCTCTTGTACTTCCATACCTATACTGTGTATTCTTCTGTATTTCTCGTAGCATTTTGATCCTCCATAATCCTAGGCATTGAAGCAATTCTTTGCTTGGATGTTGAAGCAATTCTTTCTAGTTCTTGGCTATGGATCAGTCAAATCAACACTACTGCTCTTAACTGAAAATTCTTGTTAGTTTCGTCATCTGGATCTATGTCTGAATCTTTAGGGTCACTTAACAGGGAGCAAAAAATTGACAGCTGGAAAAAACTGTTTACTGTATACTGGAAAAAAACTAGCTTCCTCTGTTCTTAATCCAAGTTAAAAGCATAATCCTGGGGCCATGTGGTTTATTATTATTATTATTATTTTGATTTTTTGAAGCTATAAATAGTTGGCAGCACAAATGAAAAGTAGTAAAATAGCTTACCATGGATATTTAAATAACTAATGAATTTAGTGCTAAATATATTTACCATGGCTTTAAAATCGATTAAACTAAGTCAAGTCATTCCTCATTTTGCCCCACGGTCATCGTCATATAATATACTACTGACCATTAAAATTTCTACACTAAGAAGGCTACATGCTACAGACGTGAAATTTAAACGACAGGAAAACGGTGAAGTTATATGCCAATTATTAGCTTTTCAGCGCAGTCAGATAAAACAGGTGCCTGTTGCGACAACTACAATGTGTCTAAATAAGGAAATTGCGGTTTCTCATACACAAATTGCATCTGAACGTTGCTGCCTGGTGAAAAGTTGTTGTGATGCTTCGTGTAAGAAGCAGTAATGCGTACCAGCACGTTTCTGTCTTTTATAAAGGTCGAATTGTAGCGTACAGGGATTGCGGTTTATCGAAACGCAGGATTGCTGCTCGCATCGGTCAAGATCCAATGACTGTTAGCATAATATGGAATCCATGGGTTCAGGACGCTAATATGGTACGCCATGCTAGATTTTAACGGTTCCCTATCACTAGCAGACGAAAAGGCAGGCATGTTACCCGCATGGACTTAATGGATCGTGCAGCCACGTCACGAGCCCTGAGTGAAGAATTGAGACAACAAGTGTCTGCATGAATAGTTCGACGACGTCTTAGCAGCATGGACTTTCAGCTGGGAGACCATGACTGCATCTCTAGGCGCTGGACATATATATATATTAATATATAGAGAGAGAGAGATTGACGGGGCGAGTGTAAGGAATTTCTTTAACGATTGATCATTATTTAATTTGTTAATGCTGCATTAATGTTATTGACGAGCATTTCTTTGTAGATAGTTAAACATGTTTATTGTACATTAAACACATAGAAACATAGAAAAAAAATAGATGACCAGAGTACACTCATGTCCAAAATTAAGGCTCCCTTCACACCAAACGTCAAACTACAAAAGTGTTGCTACCTAACTGTTAAAATAGACACTCAACAGACGCCCAGGGCCCAAGCAATGTTATAATTGCAACTTTTTTCAACACTCCTCAAAAAACTGTAAAATGACTACCCGATGCTTAAAATGCGGCCAGCCACATCGAACGAGTGACTGCCCCATTAAAGAAAAAATAGACAACCCACAATGTATAAACTGCAATGAAAGAGGCCACCTGGCAAACTCGCACCACTGCGTTAAATTCCCGAAATTAAAGCCCAAAAAAGGAGACCCTTCCCAGGATAGGCATAAAAGCAACTCCCAAAATATCTTTAGCTCTGCAAAAGTCAGAGAAAATATTTCCTATGCAAACGCTCTAAAAGGCGACCATGAGATGGCGCCACCTCCTGAGCAGACCAGTTCCAAATCAAATGAAACCCCTCTCGGGGAAAACAGACAGCCCGTGAGCGCTGCAGAAGATGAATCCTTCGGATTCATGGATGCAATTATAGAACTGAAAAAATTCTTTATCGATTACCCCTCTCTTCTTGAGTTAGGCAAAAAACTTAGACAGGCTCAAGGCGATGAAAGACTTGATGTCTTCTATCGTCATCTGATTAACATTTAAATTAAATGATATCCATTCGGGACAAGTGATATCTTTCTTCGTTTCTTTTATTTCCTCCAAGGCAGTTTTTGTTATTCTATAATCACTCTTAAATGTTTACAAGGGCAAACCAAGTTTCTAAAGTCAACCCTATAGTCTTAAGACAGGAGATAAAGACCCCTTCGGGGATCAGGCGCTCCAAATGGAAACGTTCAACACCTCACACCAAACGACTCCGATTCATTCACCATCAAACTTGTCTGATCGACCAAGATTCGGCTTCGTAATTTCCCGCTCAAATAAGCGAAGATTCGCTTCCCGCATTCACACCAACCGAAACCGGTTCAATCCACCGTCATTCTGATGCGTGATTCGGCAGGTCAGATTTTCTTCACTCAATCACCAGCCGCCGGGAGCTATTTCTTAAAGAAAAAGCGAATTCAAACAAATAGAGTGTTTTTTTTTATTGGTTTTTATGTTATTAGTGATTTTTTCACATAATGTTTCTATTAAAGAAACTGATTTCAGGTGTTTGAAGATAATTATTTTCTTGTTAGGGTTAGCATGAGTTTGTTTTTATGCCAATAGATGGCGCTTATATTTTTGGTATTCATAGTGTTCTTTTTCATCATGTAAAATAATTCTAGTTCTGGTCGCCGAGTGTGTAGGTTGTATTTTATCCCTGCTAATCTTGCGCAAATAATAACATTAATTTTATATGTATTATTTTATTCAATTTTAAAAATTTGGAAACTTTATTCTTTACTTTTTAATACTTTAAAGCAAAATGTGTTTTGGGGGGGAGGGGAGGGAATATACTGAAGGATGTTTGAAATAGCTTCAGAGATCAGTTTGATAAGAATTTATTTAATTTTGGGAGAGAAAAAAATTAAATATTTATAAGAATGCTAAAATAAAATAAAACACCAATATTGTCGATAATTTTAATTTTTTTAAAAAGATTCCATTTTTTATTACTACATAGATCTCAAATTTTGTTATATGAAACAAACAAAATGCAAATGGCATGTAAAATTTTTAATTCATTAATGTATTAGAAAAACATTTTTAAATACATAATCAAAAAAATAGTTATATGCTACACACACACAAAAGCTGTAGCATATCACAACATTTGAAATGCCTTTTAAAAACATTAAATATATTATTTGTAAAAGTTTGCATTATAATATAATTACAATGCATATTTATTATTTGTTATTACTTTTCAGACTATAATTACACTTGATACTAACAGACAAAATATAAAAAAAATAAATAAATAAAACAGTTCTTATATTTTTTGTTTTATGTATTTTAATTTGAAAGTAAATGAATGAGGATACAGTTGTAAAATTAATAGATTGAAACGTTAATCGTCTAAAAACAGCATCCATGTTCGACAGCAACTGATGGAAGAATGATTGACCCATGTCGGTGTGAAGGCAAATCTGTTCATTCAGAATCGCTGTGAATTGGAAAGATAGCTACAGACTCGGATTCATTTGGTGTGAAGGGAGCCTAAGGTCACAAACATATTTTTCATCATAATTTTAAATTGCCTTCAGAAAAACAGGTAGAATTTGTATTTTATTAATTTTGGAGAATGGATAGTACAATATCAGCCTTCAGTTTAGGAAAATATGTTATTTAGCGTTAGTTTTTGCAGAATTGATGGATTGAGACCACATTCAAGCCTTTAATTTTTTTTTTTTTTTTTTTTTTTTTTTTGCAGTTCTGTGAATATTACATTAAAATAAAAAAGTTAGCCTGTTAGAGTGAGGATGAACTTCTTGTAATAGTTTAGATGATTCCTCGAGATGATGGAACGTAGAAAAGGCTTGAAGCTGGCTAGTCTGAAGTGGAGATGGCTCGATGGTTACAAGTGGCCCGAGAGTGTCTCCCGGCTGTGAAATCAATTCCAAATAAGTGATACTGTCATCAAGAAAGTCAGCCAAGGTGGCCAAAGAGCATAAACATCTGCACAGGATCGTTACTTGACTTTATGCGCACGACGACATAGGTGCACAACGGCTCTTGAACTTGCTCATGACCTTGCTGCTGTGTCTGGAAAAAAATTTCCAGGACAAAACTCTACAGCTGTCTTGTAGAGACTGTCCTTTAAGCTCGGCATTCAGTCTTGTGTGTCCCTTTGACTACATCCAACAGGAAAGACAGCGTATTGTGATGCTGAAAGCATCAGTCGTGTACACCACAATAATAGGGGCTTGTTCTTTTCAGTGATGAGTCGAAATTCCCGAAACAAAGTGATTCTCGTCGACTCTTTATATGCAGAGAAAATGGAGCTTGCTTTCATCCTTCCTACATAACAAAAATTGACAGATTTCGTGGCAGAGAAATCTTTGTGTGGGGTGGCATACTGTTTGTCAGTCGTACACCCCTGTATGTTTTCGATGCAAGTACTGTCAACTCACAGTACCATATGGATCAGATTCTGGAAGCCTATATGAGGGTTTTTTTTAGGTTCTATGGGCCCAGACTGCATTTTTATGGATGAAGATGGATTAGTTTATGGAAGCCACACAGAACTCACATTGTTGATGAATTTCATTAAAGAGGGCATATTCATCATATGGATTGGCCCTTGAATTCTCCGGATCTAAATTTTATATAACACATTTAGGGTGGTCTAAGACAGGGGTGGCGAACTTGTATGGATCAACGTGCCATTTTTTTCTGAAGAAATGTTTAATGAAGTATAGACGTGCCGTCAAATAATTTTGACTTTTGATTAATCGGAAATAAAATTATATACTAACAACACAAAACTCTATTTACTACGAAAAAATACCTTTTCCACTGTATAGTTATAAATGTTTTAGTTATACGTGCAATTCAAATTAAAGTAAAATTAATGTGATTTCTGTTATTGCAGATTGTGTGTGATTGACAAATAACTTACATTAGGATTGTAAGATGTTACTTTTTGTAGAATACATGCTGAACTGGAGTCATCTGCCAAACGGTTTCTAACCAATTAATTATTTTTACTGTGGTTCACTTTTTTTGACCAGAGGGTTTACGATTTCTTTCAAAATACCGTTTTACAGACGATGTTCTGCATACCACTATTCCAGAACATAAAACACACACTGCTTTGTCACCTTTTCTAAAAATGACATGTTTCTGGGTCCATCAAATTTGAAATTCTCTGTTACACTTACTATCTTACACGTTTTGTTGTTTTGCTGAACTAGTCATATTAAATAACAGTTAAAAATCGCAAATATAACACAGATAAACTTTAAAATACAGTTGTGTCAATGAAATTGCTTTGCGTAGACAAACTTTGCGTCATAAGCAATTGTTGTCTCTGACGTAACTGATGCAAGCCAATAACAAACGAGTTTGCCCTCCGCCCCCGATCACTCACGTTTGGTCGTAATACTTCATAGTGAATTTTGAAATTTGTAAATAAATGCAAACCATTTTGATCACTGACGTGCCAAAAATATTGTGTCACGTACCATCAATGGCACGCATGCCACTGGTTCGCCATCTCTGGTCTCGGAAAAGCCATTTCTCAGCGTAGACTCTCCCAAGAGCCCCTAAGTGTCAAAAGTCATGCTTTTAGAAGAATGAGCCACAAATATTTATTAACATCCTCATAAACCGTATGACAGCTCGTTATGAATCTTGTATATTGGTGCATGGTGGTCACACTTCAAATTAGACAGGCTTTTAACGAGTTAAATGCTTTATCTCTGATTTCTGATTTCACACTTTTTCATATATCCTGTATCTTAATTCAAAATTAATATCTTTTCTACATGGTAATGGGGATACATTCTTTCTGACACTGTTATACGCCTCTGTGCCAAATTTCGTGGCAACACAGAGAATAGTTAATCAGTTTTCCTAGACATTTGTGCCTTAATTTTGGACATCAGTATACATTTAAGCTGCAGCTAGTTATACATCATGATGACAAAGAGAGTTTTTCTAGAGTATCTCGGGCCATTTATATCAAGCGCCAAACGGAAGTTACAAACTCATGGCTTCCGTGGATGGAGCTTTTTTTTATTGGTGGAAAGGTATTGTTCGATAGATTCCCGTTAGGTAGGCAGCTAGTAATTATTTACGCGCGAGTCCTGAAGTCCAGGATCATTACAAATTAAAAAGTTGTTTAAAGAAATAAACTAAAATTATTACTAAAAGGAATTATTACACACACACACACACACACACACACACACATATATATATATATATATATATATAGGCTAATTCTCTACAAACAAGAGATAACATCCAAACAATAACATTCGAAAAACACATAGACAGTAGGAAAATCACACAATGAAGGACATATGAGTAACCGAGATTAAAAATTATAAAATGGATGCTGCAGTGTTATAAACATTACTGACTTAGGACAGCTAATATATAAAATAATTTATATAAAAGTGGGGTTGAACATGTTTTTTGGCCAGCCAACCTTCCCCCTTTTATGTAAATAACACTGAGCAAAAACCAATAGAATATATAATGGATAGGAATATCTAAATCCATTATAAGATAGAGGTAACTTATTTAAAAATTACACTTACAAATGCAAAGCCCGCGCTAAATCTGAGTGCAATAAATAAGTTATTGCCAGAGCCTAATGCAGATTTAAATCAAGTGAAGGGCTGAAATGTAGCACATAACAAAAGTATAAAAAGAATGGAAATAAAAATTAATAAGAGTATATATATATATATATAATTAAATCAATATGATAACTAATAAATCTCAAAAGAAATAGGAGCTAAACGATTAGTATTATCACCAAGAACCTAAAACATGAAACTGAAGAAAATATGAAGAAAGAGTTATTGGACTCAAATAGACGAAATATATATATATATATATATATATATAATCATATAGATCAAATTATTGTATGTATTTCTAAAGTCGAATGAAAGAAAAGTTTACAATCTCAACTCGAGAATATATGCCGAGAGCGCAGTATTGCACCTTCTTTCAAACAATTGACTCAGAAATTAGAGCTTTCCAGACTTAAAAATATGCATTTAATAGTATAGTTACAGTTAATATGAATAATTGGAATATTCTAGAACAAACGAGAGACAAAGATAAAGTAAACAAGTTTCTTTTTAAGCAACTACAGTCGAATTCGAACTTGCGATCTTTCGCTAAAGAGAGCTTGCAGCTTTACCAACAGAGCCATGATGTTCACACACAAATATATTAAATTTCGTAACATTTACCCCTCGTTAGGATGATTAGCATCCTAACATGTAATATAGTCTGGCTTCTCGTAACAGGTCTCCAATGAATGCTGTGTGCTCCTGCGTCATCTAGTTGCTTCTTTGGATCAAAGTAAGGCTTAACCTCAGGACGTGTGGACTACGTATTTTCGACTTCATTTCGTTCGTTATTCTTTTCCATACCTTGTAATTTGCATGTTACATCTTATAAACGTCCAGTTATTGAGTGAGGGTTTTTATATCGACAGAGGTACAATAAATATGAAGCATGAACTATGTGAAATCGACTATTTCAATGACATTCTACAGAACTTGGTCCATTGCTGGATCCAACTAAAGGTAAAAGGAAAATAATAATAATAATACCTGACGCTTCCGCCAAATTGTCTCTTTGCTGATTGAAGGTAGTCTATTATGTGTATTAATAAAGTCAAATGAAAACAAAGCTCACAAATCTCAGCTCAAGAACTTATTCAATGAACTCACTATTGTATCTGGTGCTTGTATATTTATTCTTGTTGAAGCAACAACTAGAGCTTTCCGGACTTGGAAATATGGCCGACCATCTGGAAGGAACTGGTGGATGCTATGCACGAGGGCAACGCGATAAAGGGGGGCTCCAACACACGATCAAGAGCTAAAACAATGTGCTCTTGCACATGACAATATTCCTATCGTTGTTAATATGGCGAAAAGTACATTTTATCGTTGACTTTATTATTATAGATCTTTGAGTTTCGACAATCTTCAAACAAATTCTTGATTATGGGAGTTTTAAGCTTTTGTTATTTGATTCGGGTAACTCTCAAGGATCCTCAACTAAACTGGACGTTTTAGGAAAAAATCTCAAGTTCTTTTTCTCTATAGGCCTTTTTAAGTTCTGGTATTTAGTACTTGCCAAGTTCGAAACCGCTCTGAAAAATTTAAAATGATTGGGCCTGACAGAGATTTACTTTTCATTAAAATCTCTAAGTGCCAACAGTCAAGTCCTTTTTTAGGGTCATGGGTAGATTAGAGACTATCTGTTCCAGTAGAGAAATTAACGGCCAGACTGAAGCTAAGAGACAAATTCCACTGGGAGGATATGGAAGGTTAAGGCAACTGAAAAGATTTTTCGTTTAGAAAGGACCCTTATAGGCTGGTTTCACACGAGGCAACTTTATGCCAGTCAATTCGTTTTCTGTCACCACTCCTATAGTGTGAAGAGTAAAGAGAAAAGAGAACTTATTTCACACGCAGACACAAGGTTGACTGAAAAGGGTGGTGCTGGACTCTTTCGTAAAATGATTGATTCCGCGGAGAAGAAATATAATCTTTCACATTTTCAATATACAAGAAACCGCGTGTGAAGAGCATACCTTTTACAATATTCTTTCTATTAAGGTATCCGACTACGTTCGGAACCGTGATTTTTCAAAAGCGTATAAATGGATAATATTTATGATATTTAGTGTCACTTAGATTAGAAAATGCATATAAAATTGCTTTGAAGAATAGTATTACAATAAAAAATTATTTAAGTACACTATTTTGACAAAAAATGAACATAGAATGACACATTTTCAAAATATTCTTCTTTTGTGAAAAATGCTTCTATTATAATAATATTTTGCCTGTCTATAGCTCAGACCTCTGTACAGAGGCTCAAATTGAATTTTTGAAATATATAACTTAGAAGTGGGTTTATCCGTGTTTTACGTCAACAGAGGGGAGAAATTTTAAGAAGAAAACGCCGATAATTATTTCAATGGGTTGTAACTCTGAAAATAATGTGAATTTTTCAAAATTCATAGTTGAGTCTCTGTATAGATGTCTGAGCTATATACAGGCAAAATATTATTATAATAGAAGCATTTTTCACAAAAGGAGAACATTTTGATAAAAGGTTATTCTAAGTTAATTTTTTACCGAAATATTGTATTTAAATTATTTTTTTGTCAACATGTCCTTAAAACAGTTTTATACATGTACTCTAATCCAAGTGACTAAATATCATGGAAATTATCCATTTATGCGATTTTTAAAATCACGGTTCCGAACGTAGTTGGATACCTTAAGTAAACTAGAGGGAAGGAGAACATTGTTTACGAGAACTTGAGGGAGTAGTACGGCAGGGAATGTCAGTTGACTACATGTTAAGGGACCAAGGCGATTTCGATTCAAAACTAACTCCCGACCGTGCAGCACACGTTGAATTGTGTGAAAAGGGCCCTTAGGAAAGAGTAGCGATTTTGCGAAAACCCCTCATCTGTGTAGGAGGGAGAAGAAAAAGCAAATCAGTAGAAGACACAATGTGAATTTGCAGAAAAGGTTATCTTGAGGTCAACTGGTTTTGCATCGTTCAGGGTTGGATGTCACTGATCGAGGATCCAAAGAGTGACGGGGGTCGTGGACGGATCTGTGTCCAAACGGATTTCTAATCATCAGTCATCTTTTCTTTTCTGCGTCTAATGTTAATATTTTTCGAGTGTTTTCCTGTGTATGTTTGTTTATATTAAGTTGATCAAACAAAAAGTAAAGCGAAGGTAAGTTAAACGGGAGCTCCCAACAACGTATACTACACCAATTCTTCACCGGCCACGACAGGGATAAAAAGAAGAGAGAAAGAAATTTAATAGGAGTAATCTTCGGGTATAGAAATGAACGAAGCTTACAGTAGGTATCTGCAGTCTAGTGTAAGAGTGCAGCACATTATAAACATAAGGAAGTAGATTTATGGTCATTTACCTCATACATATTAGGTTAAATTGCTCATAGTATTTTGTTAGTTCATACTATAAAATATTTAACATTGTAATCTCTAATCAGTCCATGGCAAGGAAATATTACTCTGGTTTCAAAAAAGAAAAAATAAGTAGGAAAAAAACTGAATTTCAAGAAGTCATAAGTAGATCTGTTTCCTTGGCTACGAAATAATTCTGGCTATTAAATTGTTTTGACTTTAGAAGTTATAATTCAAACTTTAAGAGGAGGAGAAAATTCCACACAAACTACACAGTCTTACAATGAAAATATAGAAATTGTGAAATTCATTGAAGATTTATGCGAATATGATCGAATTAGAAAATAAGGATGAAACTGACAGTAACAAACACGATCAAGTGAATATAAGTGATACAGTTTTATTGCCAAGTATTATAACTGATGTTTAGAATATTTTGCAGGGACGTAGCTACCCCCTATCAATGATACGGGGCCCTCTAGCTACTGGGGCCCCAACATGTGTAACTACAATACCACTAACAGGATTTTCTTTTCTAAAAAAGAGCTCCGAAGGAGTTTTGATACGGGCCCACTCAGAACTAGCTACGCCAATGATATATTGTGTTTAAAAAAAACCTGACCTATACAACACATTTTCCACCACGTACTACTTTAAAAAAGTGTCAAATGGTGAAACTCAACTTCGCAGCTGGTTAATTTATTCAAAAATGCAAGACACTGTATTTTGTTTGTGTATACAATATTCTAAAAGAAGAGCAAATAAGCAGTCTACATCAAGGATATCAAACTCTCTCAAAGGCTAACTTGGGCCAAACAAACAAGGTTTAACACTAACGGTGGACCGGGGGAAAAAATCAATATTCATAGAAACGTAGTATTATTTAGAATAATACATTATAATAAACATACATAAAAGAACAAAAAAAATTAAGTTTAAGCCCTGGCACTGACATCTCTTCTCTACCACTTCTTTTTTCCTATTTCGGGAAAAAAAATTTATTTTATTACGTATTATTGTGTGCTGATGTGTACAAAAATGTTCGTTGTGGACCGCATGAGACCCGCGGGCCACGAGTTTGACACCTCTGGTCTACATGATTTATAGGTGGCAATAAAAAACGGAGAATGAGTGAGTGAGTGTGAAAATTAACGTTGCACTGTTCAACTACAAGAGGGCTTTTTGGCGACGGACCATGCAATTTTGAACCATGGTCAAGTGACGTGGACAACACTTGAGCTGGCACCCCCTCTCCTAACTACCACGCCAACGGGAGGATGTTTCAGTTCTCGACAGATTTAGCGTGCACCGCTGCCCTACACAGCGGGTCTTTAGTGGTACCGGGCTCGAACTCATAACATGCCTGCCATGATCCGATACCTTGACCACTGGGCTACCACAGTCATTAAAAAGCGGATAACTCTTCCAACTATAATTCAAGACCGTGAGCGTTCTATTTGTGTGTGTGTGTGTGATCACTTTAATTTACTTCTAGGAAAGAATAATTAAAATGACTAAATTTATGTCCGACTGTTGATAAAACGAATCAAGTTAATAAAAACAGATAAACGAAACGACTTAAATTACTATTTCAAAGGATTTTAAATGTAAATCTATTTCTAGTTTGTAATTATCTTGCACTTCGGAGAACCTTTCAAATAATAAAAACGCTTAATAATGGAATATTTTAAGTTAACTCGAATTATTAAATAAATATGACTGCGCGATGTCCGAAACTCAACAATAAGCGGGACCTAGGTGAAAGGTGGGGTCATACGTGTTCTAGGAAAGACAAACAAAAATTCCGTAGCACTTGGTTTCAAAAATGTGAAAAATTGACTCCCTCCATCACATCAGTAGCTACTGTGACCACAAATTTCCCAATTTTACAATGAATTTTTTACTAACATCACCTTACGTAGCCATACTCTCAATCACAGTGACAAGTCCGACAAAAAGATTTGCTGGTTTAGTTAAAATTAACATAGTTTGTGTGAATCGATTTTGACAAAAAGCTGTGGCCTAACTTAGACTCTCCATAAGAAGAAAACTATTACACAGAACCCCAGACAAGTTTCTCAAAAGTTGGTCCACTTACTTAACTTAATCTATCGCATCATTAAGTACTGTGACTGCAAAATCCACAATTCCACTGGGATTTTTTCCCTAACGTGATCTTTCGTAGCAGTGTTATTAATTGCAGTCACAAATGGAGCCCAAACCTTTGCTGGTCTAGTTAGAATAAACGTTGGTTTGAGAAAATGTCACTTAAATTCGGCACTTCATAAAAAGAAAAAATATTACATAATACTTTAAGCAAGTCTGCTTATTTTTTTTCGACCTGCAAGCGTGTGACCGAGTTATCATGACTTCCGGGTTATCGAGTGTCCAGTTTTCGGGACTTTAATAAAATTATCAATAAGAAAGCTGATAATGTTTTTAAGTGACCACGATAATATTAATGTGATTATTGATAAGTATAAACATGTTTTTACTAAAAACAAATTTGATGTAGGTGTTATAAAATATATACTCCCCTAAAATAATATTTATCTTAGAATTACTTATTGCAAGTCGTCCTCCCCTAAAGATGGCGTGAAAATATAAAGAAAATTAGACGCATTGCTAAAAGCAGGAATAATTAAACCATCTTACAATTCTTATGTTACCATAACAACCTTGGCTTCTAAAAAAGAGGATAATGCTCACGCACGATTATGTGTCGATTATAGGAAACTACAGATGATATCACAAAAGTAGATGCTGAACTAATCTCTTGAATGGATGCAGTTTTGGATATATTAACGCCTGAAAAATTGTTTTCCACGTTAGATCTCAGTTTAGGAAATTGGTATATTAAATTAGATGATAATGAGAATTTGAAAAACCTGCATTTATACATCAAATTATGGTTTTTTTTAATTTAATCGCATGTGTTTTAGATATAAAAATTCCCCAGCTATTTTTCAAAGAGCTATTCGACAAATTCTAAAATAAATACTAAATAAAATTTGCATTAAATTACTTTGATGATATTATAATATTCTCAGACTCAGTTCAAAAACATGCAACACATTTAGAAGGAATTTTTTTAATTTGTGAAACGGAAAATATCAAGTTAAAACTCTCAAAATACAAAATTGGAAGACACAATTGATTTCCTGGGATATGAAATAAAACAAGGGTCATACATTCCAAACAATACGAATGTCGAAATAATTAAAAAAAACTTTTACCCCCTAGAAATGTAAAAGATTTACAAAGATTTCTTGGTAGTATTAATGTCTATTATAAATTCATTCCTCAATATGCAAAATTAAGAATGCCATTAAATAATCTTCTTAAAAAGAATCAAAAATGGAATTGGACACCAGAATGTCAACATTCTTTTCAAAACTTAAAGATAGCTTAATTTCAAAGCCCATTTTAGCCATATTCAATCCAAATTACCCTTGTCATCTTTATGTAGACGCATCGAAAATTCGAGATCTAATGTATCCTCTTACAACAAAAACCCAATGGAAATCAGCATCCGATTGCATTCGATTCGAGGTGACGGAGAAATGATAAAATTTATTATACAATAACTGAATTAGAATGCTTAGCGATAATTGATAGTTTAGATAAATTCCATTGCTATCTTAATGGATCTCATTTCATAGCTCATATCGATCGTAATGCATTAGTTTGGCTTAAAAATTTTAAAAATCCCACGAGTCAACTTTTTAGAGGGTCTATGTGGGATTTTAGTATAAAATGTAAGAAAGGTAGAGTATTAATGCTAAAGCTGATATGCTGACAAGAAATCATATTGCTTATCATGTAATTAATACAACCCCAGAACCTTTATTAGATATCAATGAAATAATTCATTTTCAAAATTTAGAAAATATATCAACCCCTAAATGTTTTTAAAAAGATGGTGTTTTGGTTGTGAAAAGACTAGGTTTATTTAAATAAATTGTGGCCAAAGCTCTACAAGTGAAATTAATTGAAAAAAAAAACATGAAAAATGTAGTCCCCCTAATGTAGTTACTTAGTTACAGATAATATCACCTCAATATTATTGGATTACTATTCTTACTGATATTAGAAATTACGTTCAACTCTTTCAAAAATTGCCATATAAACAGTCACATCAGAAAAATATATACTGATGCAATCACTTCCTCCACTAAGTTTTGCTTACCAAGACTTTTTGGTGAAGAGAAATATTGCAATATGATCTTAAAAGTATATAGTATACTAGCCGTTAACCACCCGCTTCACTGGGTATTTCACGATGTTGTATAAATATATACTATTGACATATATATAAATTGTTGATATCTAGCATTAAGAATTCGATTGTATTGAAAAATATATTTATAGCTGTAACTCTCGCCTCTTGACATAAAAAGGGGACAGAACTTCCGCAAAATCAATTTTCAGTGGATAGTGGATCTCTACTCCTTAAAATAGACATGCGTTCTAAATTTCAAGTCTAAATCTAATAGAGCAAAAACGGAATTCTTATCGTCAATACGCCCCGCAACCCCGTTGAGAACATTCTTAGGAAATTTCCATTCAACAAAAGAAACATGCAAACACAATTTTATTATTATAGTCCTAGTAGTTCGAAAACGGGAATTTTGTATATCAATACGCTCCCCCCCCCACGCTTTCCCCTGAAATTAATTTCCGTAAAATCCATTCTTTGTGGAACTGTATTCAACTAAAGAAACGTGCTTAAAACATATTTCAAGTAAATAGGTTAAACAATTCAAAAACAGGAATTTTTCTATAACTTTCGTTGACCCCTTGCAACCCCCTCCCTTGGGGGTCGGTTTTCGCAAAACTCTTCGTTAGAGGAACTCTATTTCATGAAAGAAATATACCTTCTAACTTTTTCAAGCACAGATGGGTCAAATAGTTTAAAAACAGAAATATTTACCTATTACGCCCCTTAATCCCCCTCAGTGCTCCTTGGGGGTCAATTTTCCCGAAACTTATCTTGTAGCGGACCTCTACTCCATGGAAGGAATCTGCTTACCAAATTTCCATACTGTTCGTCTAATAGTTTAAAAATGAAAATAATTATGTAAAACGCCCCTTAAGCTCCCGCAAAGCCCCTTGAGGTTCAATTTTTGTAAAACCCATTTTGCAGCAGACCTCTACTCCATGAAAGGAATCTGCATACCAAATTTCAAGATTTTACGCGTCTCTATTAGTTTAAATAAGGATATATAATTATCTATAACGCAAGTCCCCTCAACGCCACCTGGGGGTCGATTTTCGTAAAAGCCATTTTGCAGCAGACCTCTACTCATGAAAGGAACCTGCATACCAAGTTTCAAGACTGTATGTCCGTTTAAATAAGAACGTAATTATTTATAACGTCTCTTAAGCCCCCGCAACACCCCTTGGGGCTCGATTTTTACAAGCCTCTTTCTTAGCTGATCTCTACTGCATGAAAGGAATATGCTTCCCAAATTTCAGGTCTGTAAGCTTAATAGTCAGTGAGTGAGTCGCTTTTCTGGTGGTGGTGGGACTAATCCCCATCTGGTCTAATGAAACTAGACCAGATCCATGAGTCCGTAAATCTGTAAAAAGTCTAAGAACAGCAGGGGGGATGCAACAGCCTCCTCACAGGAAAACCCCAGGCATTGCAGAATGTGCTGAGGAGAAAAAGGACTGATGTTACATTTGGAGCAAATTGGGAAGCTTCTTTTGCCACCCTCAAAATTCATGCACCTCAGGTGACCAGTCGAAAATCGTGAGAATACCGTTTGATATGGTCTGGAACCCTTGAATGATATGGCGGATCCAGGGTGTCTTTGAAAGTACCATGGGTGTACAGGAGGGACTACCCAGGTTCTACGTATTAATTTTTAGCCCTGGAATAGATCTCAGTCGATGTAAGAACCATATGTTCTTCCGGATCTACAGGATTGCTGGTTGCCGCCTTCGCAAGGTCGTCCGCAACTTCGTTCCCGAGAAGGCCTACATGAGAAAGGACCCACTGTAGATGAATAAGGTGCCGATCTGAAAGCTGTTGGAAAAGGTGAAGAATACTCCTGCTGGTGCTGTCGCCGATAGATGGCCAATTCGATAAATGTTGGATGGATGATCGGCTGTCTGTCAGTATCCAAATTTCAGAAAAAGCTAGATCTCTTATGTTGTTAATAAATGAAAGACCACAAAAATGATAGCTATTAGCTCCGTTCTAAAGACAAAGCATGGTCAGCATTTCTTCTCTGAAATTTGATGACGCGGCCAGGTAGTTCAATTAAAACTCCACTGCCAGTAGTATTTGTCTCTCCCTTACTGTCATCAGTATAGATCTTGGCTGTATCCAGTGGGATTCCATCAATCACCTCCAGAGCCAATTGCTTAAGAAGTTCGGGGTGGTCAGACATTTTATTGACATTGGGCATTAAATTATAATGGAACGTGACCCCCTGGAGTCCAAGGACAGGGTTGATGAATGAAGTCAGGTAGTGTGGTGTTCCACATTAAAACTCAGGTTTTGTGCAAGTGCCTGGGAGAAGGGACTATTTCGTTTCAACCTTTGATTATCTTTCCAATGCTTTAAGTATTGAGAGGTTCTATGTTGATCACCATAACTGAGCAGTTTGTTGAAGTACTTGGTCAAACAATAGTTTCTTCTCATATTTAGAGGCTGAAGGTAGCATTCATATAGAACTAAGTTATTAGGACAGCTGCTACGAAGGCCTGCGATGATTCTAGCAGCACTCAGCTGTATTCTTTCAAGTTTTTTAAGGTTAGAATCTGAGGCAATAAAGAAAATGGCAGAACCAAACTCCGAAACAGGTCTAATTAAAGTAGTATAGGTAATTTTCAGAGTAGAGGCATCTGCACCCCCAATCACGCCCAGAGATGTATTTTAATGTATTAAGGCGTTTTCTACTTTTATTAATCAAATCCTCTATATGCCAATTGCAAATAATCTCTTGGTCTAGAGTAAAACCTAGATATTTAGGATATTTTACGTATAAGAGTTTTTGATCCTTTATAAAAACAGTTGGTTGATATTTATAGAGATGTCTATTGGTGGTGAAAAAACTGGTCACAGACTTCGTGAGATTAAAGGATAATTTGTGGTTAGTTGCAAAGTCATTAACTCTGCTTAGGCACTGGGAAATATTAGCCTCAATAGACGGTATGTCGTGACTCGAGTGCCAAAGGACAATATCATCTGCAAATAAACCAATGCTGCTATTCTCAGTAATTAACTTTTCCACTCCAGCCAAAAACATAGAGAAGAGCGTAGGACTGAGTACTGATCCTTGAGAAACTCCTTGGCTGAGTTTAAAGTCTTTGGAAAGAGTCTTATTATACTTAACACGAATAAATCTAGATTTCAAAAAATCTGAGATCCATGGCAGAGCTTTCCCTTTTATTCCAAATATATCAAACATCTTAAGAATGAGCTTGTTTCTCCAGACCGTATCGAAAGCTTTAGATAAGTCTAAAAATGCTACTGCTGTATGATTGGTCGGTTTTAAATTTTGGGCATCTCTGACACATTGACAAAAGTACAAAATCTGATCTTCTGTACTATGTCCTCTCCTAAATCCATATTGTTCCCGTGGAAGCAGATTATTGCTGTCTAGAAAGTAGATGAGTCTTCTTAGCATCATTCTTTCCATGATTTTACATGGTATACTTGTCAAAGCTACCGGCCGATAACTCTCAGGGGAACTGGGTACCTTGCCCGGTTTCCTAATGGGAATGATAGTGGCTCTTTTCCACTCGTGAGGCAGTCGGCCACTTTTCCAAGATTGATTAAATAAATATAGATTGATTAAATAAAGACTGATTAAATAATTATGCTTTTCTTCTTTATATATATATATAGATTTTGTGTTAAGTGATATTGTGCTACATTGTGAAATTGAAAAGTAGAGTTATCACTTTTTTTTTGTGAACTTTTTAGTATAATCCTTTATAAATATTTATTTTAATATGTTTAGCAAATTTGGAATTTTGATAATAGCTATTTGTGTTCTAAGGTTGAATGATGTAATTTTGTGGTTATTACGGAAAAACGCTCTAAAGTATAAATACGAGTAATATTGGTTTTTGACAGAAACATAAGAAAGTTTCATTCTGCATTCTTTTTTCTATAGATTGATTTTTTTAAATTTGTGTAAGTGTGTTTTAACTCTATTTTATTCTCATCAGTATATATATGTTAATTTCATTTAATTTTAATCTTACTTCATTTTGAAATTGTGGATTTAGATATGATGTGGTCACATATCCGTACATTCACTTTTCTCAAAATGTTCCTCTTCTAAATTTAAATTAATATCCCAACTCGAAGATTATTTTTCGAACTTATATATATTCGTGGATAGAAAAGAATTCAATCATTATAATGTTTGTTGTTGTTAAAGCCATCTCTCTGACGGAGTCAGATATAGGTCTACGAAATTCCTCGCGGCAAAGGGCTTATTGTATGCCTGTCATGAGTCGTAGCTTTGAGCACCATGCAGGTAACAGCACGATTTGTCTCGGTTAAACACCAATTTTGAGGAAGAACACCCTGGAGGGGGTCATACACAGCCTTCCTCCTCTCTCGACAGCTATTTAGAGTATCCCCCTGCCGCGAAGGCACTATACATTTACAAACACCCAAACCTTTTTCGAGATTCGAACCCAAGCCCTACGGCATAGTAGTCAGCATCACTAACCACTATACCGGATGGGCGGCATAATTTTTGTAGATGCCTTGAATCACTGAGGATAAACTTGTTTAGTTTGATTTGTATACCCCTCTTATAGTTTTCATATTAGCATCCCCGAACATCTGTGGGTTTATCATGCAGATTTCTCAGACAGAAGTTTAAAAAGGTTTAGGGTGTTGCAATTTCTATCAGTGAATGTGATATTTAAAAGAAAGGGAAGAATTTAATAAGAAACGAATAAATTTAAAGATTTACGGAGAGATTAAAAATATTTTTATGTGATATTTTTACAAAAATGTGAATATTGGGATTTTTCTTTATATGAGGTTTTATATAATTGTTGTTGAAAAGTAAAAACTAGAAGTGATAATAGACTTCTGAAAATGTGTTAAGGAAGTGGATTCAAATGCAATGCATAAGAGCTCTTATAACGCGTGTAAAGTAGAATATTGTTTGGTGTATTGAATAGTGTATGAGTAGTTATAAACTTCTTTAATAATTATTAATCATTTTATTATACCAGTGTTTTTATTTTAATGTTTTCACAGTGTATTTCCTCTATGTAACAGTATTAGCTTTTAGTACAATGGTGCCAGAGTAGATTTTAACACACATTTATTCCCTTAGTAGTTTAATATCCTGTATTTTTCAATTCCTCTACTATTAGGTCACTCTTTACCTATATATATATATATATATATATCTTGTTCAAGTTTTTAATCGTTAATATAAAATACTTTTTATTCATCCACTCAAGTTCAAATACATTTTTTTTTAACTTGTAGTGGATGATACTTCATGATAATACAGTTTT